>JADWQK010002174.1:0-37927 GCA_017933935.1 Sesamia nonagrioides
CGACATAACACCGTGGTCGTCTTTTGTTTTTAACGCGACAACGTTATAATGTTACATTTCGTAACGTTATAATTCGATGGAGTCGGTTGCCCGCACGAAAAACATGGCTCAGGCGGGGTTACCTCGTTCATTTAAGGCTAGGCGCGCCTAGTTTATTAAGAGCCTATTCAGTCTAGCCTTGAAGGCACTCAAATTGTAGTCCGACGGAAACACCGCCGCTGGCAAATTGTTCCAGTCCTTTGATGTACGCGGTATAAAAGAGGAAACGAAACTCTTCGTCCGGATCGTAGTGGTGTTAACAACGTAAGGGTGGAAACTCTCCGTACGACGGACGGGTCGTCTAGTGGTGGAAAAGAGATGGGAGAATTAAATCATGCAATTCCCTTGCACACTCACCAAAATGCATCCTACAGAACACCGTAAGGCTGGCTACTCTACGCCTGTGCTCCAGGCTTTGGAGACAGTCTTGAGTTAAAATTGCGTCGCCAATATGCCTCTTCGCACGCCTCTCCACTGAATCTAAAGTAGCCAGGTGACATTGTGGCTGCTCGTGTGTGGAGTACCACCAGTACAGGACACAAACACACAAAGCACAGGTCCGCTCGTGTGTAGTAGTCCACACACGAGCCGACCTGTGCTTTGCACAAGATTAGAAGCTGCCCTGGTGTGAAGTACCGCCGGACCTTTGCGATAACGCCACGTTTCTTGGCATCCACCTTGGCCTTGAACCGCTCAAAGTTTAGGTTCTAGGAAATCTCAACTCCCAAAAGCTGAAGGCTGTCGGTGCACTCCAAGGATACATACTGAAAAGTAATAGCCAAGGTGAACGGACTTCTTTTGGCAGTGAAAAGACACTCCTGTGTTTGGCGGCTTTGAATGCTACAAGATTGGCTTGGCCCATTCTGGAAACTGCCTGTGGTGCAGCATAGCCGCCTCTTTTTCAGACCGAATTGATTCCTTACTAGCCCGAGCTTCCGGCAGGTATCTCTCCACAACTGTACTGTCATCAGCATACCCATAGATACCGGGCATCAGCCCAGATCGTTAATATGCAGCAGGAACAGAGTTGTAGAGAGAACAGACCCCTGAGGAACACCAGCATTAGTCGATATGGGCTCCAATCAGTATCCGTCGACAACAACTCGGCAAGTGAACAACGATAGTTGAAAGGATTTAAGAGTGACATAGGCTACTTTTTGTCTCTTTGTAAGCACCCGCTTCCCTAAAATGGGGTAAAAATTTGTATGGAGCATTCCGCAATTGTCAAGGTAGAAAACTAAGAATTGGTATGCGGACTAATTGTAACTCACAAAATTCCTTAAAAGAGGGAGTGAAATTTTATATTGGACTTTTCACAGTTCCAAATCTGGAAAGGGGAACCGTGCGACCCCGAATTAAAGGCGAGACAAGGCGCGGGCCAAAGCTAGTATTAATATAAATGTTGATACTGTTTCATATACCTGCCGTACCTGGTGATCCGCGTGAGCCGTGACGGCTGCGCACGCGGCGGTAGAGCTCGCTGCTGCCATCTCGCGGAGAGCCGGGCGACGGTCACGACGAACGAACGAGAGAAAAAGGTGTCTTGAAAAGAAGTATAAGCATTAGGAGGTGGCGAAGGGCGGCATAATGTTATATTTACGGATTTTCTGGTAAATAGTTTACCTGCTGAGTTCATCAGGGGCGGACACCTCGAGGAAGGTGTCCAGGAACCAACGGAATCCTTCATAGTCGATATCCTGAAACAATAGAAGACGCTGCTATTAGAATCTACATCATAAAAAACGTTTTATATTTATAATCATAAACTGTTGCTTCTCCGCATTCGCACCTGATGGAGTGGATAGGAAAGAAGACGGCAGTTGAGCGAGGTGATGCAATGTTAAACCCAAAACATGACCAACGATGCTGCGCCAAAAAGAAATTGGTATGTAAAGCGCGATTGCGTATTTACTCTACCCTTGAAGACGCTTAAATTTTAGTCTGACGGAAAAACCGCCCCTGGAAATTGTTCCGGTCCTTCGATTGTATAAATGACGAGGCGAAACGCTTCGTCTGGGTCGTAGTGGTGTAAACAATATGTTACACGCAAGAATTAGGCAACGTTTTTTTTTTTGTGGATAGGTGTCTTTGGTGGTAATATAGTCTTTTCCTAACAGTTTTATCTGAAGGTGGAAGGCAAAGAAATGGTTAGAAAGATTCTCGGTTTCTCGGTGGTAGGCCATAAAATCGGCTGCTTTCAGAAGTTACCACCCACCAAACAAAGTCTTGCCGCCAAGCGATTCGTAGTCTTCCGGCATAATGTCTGGTGAAGCCGTATGAAGGACCGGGCTAAGTAGTTGTGTTGCGATGTGTGCCGGATACGATGCGCCAAATGTTGTTGTGTTGGGAGTTTGGTCGTGGAGGGTCTCCAAATCAATCTCCCTCTGGCGCAGCATCGTTGGTCGTGTTGTTGGGTTTATCATTGCAACACCTCAACTGCCGTCTTCTTTCTAGAAAAACTAGCGCGCTTTACCATCAACAATTACATCACTGCTTATCATCAGGCGGAATTGCGGTCAAGCACTGCTTTATAATTATAAACATATATAAAAAAGGATGTGAGTAGGTACCGAGATAACAACTAATAGAGAAGTATGGTAGAAAATAAACCTGCGTGCGTCCTAAAAATTCAATTTTTAGGGGCACACGCAAGGTTAGAGAATGAAGATGTCCTTCAAACATTCCAATCTTTACTTGACCTAGTTTAGGAGCAGGCGTACGGCGCAGCACACGCTCTGCGAGTGTGTAGCTTGGGAGGAGCAACGCCGTGCCCTCACAAATGAAGTAGAAGGCGACCTGACGCTGCCGGCAGTAGTGCGGAGGTTGGTCGGCAGCGCAGAGTCATGCGACGCGGTGGTGTCCTTCTGCGAGGACGTGATGTCGCAGAAGGAAGCTGCGGAACGGAAGAGGGAGATCTCAACTCTTTTCCCGGGCCGCAGAAGACGCACCGGGCGTCGAGGAAGGGCGGATAACGCCCTCTTCGCCCCTCCATGAATGGGTCCAGGGGCGAGGGACATGGGGAAGTACCCGCCCCCTATTCGATGGCCCCGAGGCGGAGGCGCGCGCGAGTGTCGGCGCGCGCCTCTGAGGCGATGCACGGGGTAGTTTAACACCCCACTACCCCGTGCAGGAGACGAGGTGGAAGAATTTAGACTCCCGCGGCGTCACGCGCGCTCGTGATAGTAGAGACACCGGGGTGACGGACATCCTACGAGGATTTCCGACCAGAAAAAAAAAGGTTAGGAGCACAGACAATTTTATAATTCTCACCGTGATGAGTTTAGTGAAATTAGCTTACAGTGAGCTGTCGTGGTTGCCTAGTGGTTAAAACACCAGCCTTTCAAGTATGAATGTGTCAGGCAAGTACCAATGTAACTTTTCTAAGTTATATATACTTTCTAAGTATATCTTGGACATCAATGACTGATTATAAGGTGAAGGAAAACATCTTGAGGAAACCTGGACTTTAAGTCTAAAATCACAAACCCGCATTGAGCAAGCGTGGGGATTACGATCAATCCTTCTCTGTATGAGAGGAGACCTGTGCCCAGCAGTGGTATGATAAAAAGGTTGATGATGATGATGATGAGCTGTCAATAGTGTCAATCACTTAGCTGTCATTCCATGCCTACTTCATCCAAATTTTCACAGTGTGATATTTACAGAATAGCACTGCTTGAACTTACGACGTCATTACGTCAATGTCAGCTTTCATAGGGCTGAACTTAGCATTAATAATAATAGCCAAGGGCCTCGACCAACACCTCAGGAGGCTCTCGTTAGGCAGCTGGATCAAGGGCTTGATTCAGAAAGCGGTACTGCTGGACACGGCTCGCATCGTCAGGAAGTTCCTCTCTCTGGAGCCCTGACCGCCGGTAGCTTAGACCCTGTTCCCGATACCGGTGGGCTACTATTTTTTATATTTTTAAATGTTTTTTATATATTTTTATGTAGAAATATTTAAAAATGTAATTTATAAGTGTATATAATGAAATAAAGGAATAATAATACCACTTTAGAGCTTTATTGCACTAACAATAAGTGTCAAGGGTGGTACTCCTCTTTTGACCCTTACTGTAACTACCAATCCTTTCATCCTAAATTCCCGATCCCGTAATCTTATTATATTGTTTGTTTTCCTAAATTTGATAATTGGCTAAAGTCATTGGTCATAGCCACAAAGGAAAAAAAGAAATATATCGACTTGGCGAAAGAGATTGTTGACATGTGGAATGTGAACTCGGCTGTCATTGTACCGATTGTCGTATCGGCCAATGGTTTGATAGCCAAAGCGTCGACCAGCATCTATTGAGGCTCTCGTTGGGCAGTTGGCCATCAATCAGGCCCTTGCTGATTTAAAAGACAGGTATTCCTCGATACAGCCCGCATCGTGAGGAGGTTCTTGTTTCTAGAGCCCTGACTGTAGCTTGAATCATGTTCCCGATACCGGTGGGCTACTATTTTTTATATTTAGAAATGTTGTATTTTATTTTAATACTAGCGGCCGCCAGCGACTTCGTTCGCGTGGAGTTAGTTATGCTCCGCTGCTAGTGGTCGCAGCGTGATGGTATAGATCCTAAAGCCTTCCTGGATTAATGAGCTATCCAATGCCAAAAGAATTTTTCAAATCGGACCATTAGTTCTTAAGATTAGCGCGTTCAAACAAACAAACATACAAACAAACTCTTCAGCTTTATATAGGACTAGCTGCGCCACACGGTTTCACTCGCGTTTTTTTTATATGCCCCGCTCCTATTGGTCGCAGCGTGATGTTAAATAGCCTAAAGCCTTCCCGGATTATTGCGCTATCCAATGCAAAAAGAATTTTTCAAATCGGACCAGTAGTTTTTGAGATTAGCGCGCACAAACAAACAAACAAACTCTTCAGCTTTATATATTAGTATAGATAGAAGTATCGATTTAATTTTGTAATTTAATATTTAAAAATATAATTTAAATGTAAATATCGTAAAATAAAGGAAATAATAATATTGACAGCCTCCGTGGTGTAGCGGTAGCGAACGCGGCCGTTGCGCAAGGAGGCGCGGTTTCGATCCCCGCAAAGTGCAAATATTTGTATGCATGAATATGAATATTTGCACTGGTCTGGTCGTGCCTCGGAAAGCACGTTAAGCCGTTGGTCCCGGTTGCCATACCAACATCTAATGGCAGTCGTTACGGGTTGTTGGAGCCCTCAAAAGTCTAACAATTAGTCTAACTGCAATGCTTCGATATCGCCTTCGGGTTGTGGAGGTCAGACGGCAGTCGCTTCACGGAAAATGTCGAAGTTTAGCCAAAATCAGCAGTTAGACTGGTAAAGCGGACCCCAGACTCGAAAAGCTGAATAAAGCTGCGGAAGCGACTGGGATTAACGCTGAGATGATGATGATGAAAGGAAATAATAATATTATAAATTACATTTTCAACATTACCCTGATAGATGGCCATTTTGCATGGATAGGACGCTGTTTATCCTCAAGTCGTTGTATTTTAATTGGTGTTCTTTTTATACGCCAAGTTGACGCAAATAAACATATTTTCTTTCTTTCCTTTCTAACTCCGTGCGCCGAAGCAATTAGTCCACTCATTCATTAGAACACCTTATTCGAGGCATCGATTTCGAAACGAGCAAGATTGAGGTCAACAATTGATTTTAATTCCGACGTCAAACTTGCCCGTCCTTTGACGCCTAATTAAAATCGAATAGCAATTTAACTGCTGTGTGTTTTTGCTATTTTATTATGTGGAGTTTAGAACGTTCAGAGAACAGTTTGTCGATGTGTTTAGAACAAATTTTCACTACTGCCTATTAGAAATACTTAATAATAACTTAGTAAATTATTATAATTTCGATGCGTACAGGGTTGAAATGGCCTGGCTAGTAGAAGGTTTACGTAACGCACTATCAGTAGCAATGGGTTTAATTTTGACAATTCAATAACATTTATTGCGTTATTTACGTTGCTAAGCAGACACATTATTCGAACCTAAGGGCCAATGGATTAGCAATATACTTCAAAATGATTTCAATAGTAATAGTGTGTTAAGTAATTAGGGTGCTGATCGTCGTTTGGGGAAGAATCTTATAATATACTTCAAAAATGATTTCAATAGTAATAGTGTGTTAAGTAATTAGGGTGCTGATCGTCGTTTGGGGGAAGAATCTTATAATATACTTCAAAATGATTTTCAATAGTAATAGTGTGTTAAGGCTAATTAGGTGCTGATCGTCGTTTGGGGAAGAATCTTATAATATACTTCAAAATGATTTCAATAGTAATAGTGTGTTAAGCAATTAGGTGCTGATCGTCGTTTGGCGGAAGAATCTTATAATATACTTCAAAATGATTTCAATAGTAATAGTGTGTTAAGTAATTAGGTGCTGATCGTCGTTTGGGGAAGAATCTTATAATATAAAATTTAAAATGATTTCAATAAATAATAGAGTAAGTGTTAAATGTAGAGATTTTGATCGTCGTTTGGGGGAAGAATCTATAATATACTTCAAAATGATTTCAATAGTAATAGTGTGTTAAGTAATTGAGGTGCTGATCGTCGTTTGGGGGAAGAATCTTATAATATACTTCAAAATGATTTCAATAGTAATAGTGTGTTAAGTAATTAGGTGCTGATCGTCGTTTGGGGGAAGAATCTTATAATATACTTCAAAATGATTTCAATAGTAATAGTGTGTTAAGTAATTAGGGTGCTGATCGTCGTTTGGGGAAGAATCTTATAATATACTTCAAAATGATTTCAATAGTAATAGTGTGTTAAGTAATTAGGGTGCTGATCGTCGTTTGGGGAAGAATCTTATAATATACTTCAAAATGATTTCAATAGTAATAGTGTGTTAAGTAATTAGGTGCTGATCGTCGTTTGGGGAAGAATCTTATAATATACTTCAAAATGATTTCAATAGTAATAGTGTGTTAAGTAATTAGGGTGTTGATCGTCGTTTGGGGAAGAATCTTTATAATATACTTCAAAATGATTTCAATAGTAATAGTGTGTTAAGTAATTAGGGTGCTGACGTCGTTTGGGGAAGAATCTTATAATATACTTCAAAATGATTTCATAGTAATATGTGTTAAGTAATTAGGTGCTGATCGTCGTTTGGGGAAGAATCTATAATATACTAAAATGATTTCAATAGTAATAGTGTGTTAAGTAATTAGGGTGCTGATCGTCGTTTGGGTGGAAGAAGCAATTAGGTGTTGATCGTCGTTTGGGGAAGAATCTTATAATCACAACTTCATTTTTTATTATTATAAACTAGGGCTTGACCACAAAAAGAGTGACATTAAAAGAATGTCCATGGAGTTTCTTGCCCGTTCTTCTCCATAGGTACCTACCCTTTTGAATGGCAACTAGCTTTATCTTACTAACCTTCGACCTTCTGACAACTCAAAAGTGCCTGTAACTGGTTTCCTTGAAATAAATGCTTTGATTTTGAATCCCGCCTGATGGTAAGCAGTAATGCAATCGTTGATGGTCAGGCGAGGTATTTTATTAAGAGCCTGTTCCCTCTAGTCATGAAGACAATTAAATTGTAATCAGACGGGAACACCGTCGCTGACAAACTATTCCAGTCCTTCGATATACCTATCAGTCCTCTGATATTGATATTTTTGCAAATAATATATTTTGCATATCGCAACAGACAAAACTATGAATAGTAAAGGACCAATAGGTATATATGAAATTTAATGTTTAAATAATCTTATCTGATGATAATTAGTAATGGTTGTAAAAAAATCGAGTATCATTTGTTTTTTTTTTTCGCAAATTCAAAAGCGAATAGGATTGCAAATCCATGTGTTCAAATTATATGAAAACAAATAATAATATGAAAAACAGTTTTGAACAAATTTGGATTTTTGAGCGACGTCATTGGGAATTACAATGAGCTATAGGGCGTTAAAACGGAAGAAGTCAATTTCAGGTATTTCTGGTATCTTGGTGTCGACAGAAGCGTTATTTGCCGTCTTCATCAGGGCTGCCGTCAATCGATTCGTCGTGTTCCGCATGATGTTTGTGAAGCTTATACGGGAGGATGGGTCTGAGCAGTTGTTGCGATAAAAAATGCATATAACTGCTGGCAAGTACAACAAATACGGGACTTGTCTTTCTATCTTTTGTAGGGACAATCTTGGCACCTTTAAACACCAGTGAGCTTCGCAGGTGGTTCTCCATGTTTTCAAGTAAATTCTTTCATAGGGTTATAAAGTTGAAAATCTAATAAATAAATTTTAATTTTTTTTCTCGGTGGTAGGCCATAACATCGGCTGCCGGCAGAAGTTACCACCCACCAGACAAAGTCTTGGCGCCAAGCGATTCGTCGTGTTCCGGCATGATGTCTGGTGAAGCCGTACGGAGGACGGGTCTGAGCAGTTGTGTTGCGATGTGTACCGGGTACGATGTGCCTAATGTTGTTGTGTCGGGAGTTTGGTCGTGGAGGGTCTCCAGATCATCCTCTGGCGCAGCATCGTTGGTCGTGTTGTTGGGTTAAACATTGCATCACCTCGCTCAACTGCCGTCTTCCTTCCTATTCACTCAGTTTTTTTGAGTGAATAGGCTTAATAAGCTAGTGCGTTTTACCATCAACGATTGCATCACTGCTTACCATCAGGCGGGATTGCAGTCAAGCACTAGTTTATAACTAATAAAAAAACTGGCAGATTGTAGTAGCTTGATGTGCTGTCGTCTGTACATGCATACCCCTTTCCCCTCCATTTTTCCGCAAAAAGGTCATTCATGAGGATTTTCTACGTAAATAAAAACTTTTTTACAAAAAAACAACTGACTTCCAAAAACCACTACAAAGTGAAAAATAACTAATTTCGGAAGTCGGTATCTTTGGTTTTGTATATTCGTTTTTTGACACCGACTTCCGAAATTAGTTATTTTTCACTTTGTAGTGGTTTTTGGAAGTCGGTTGTTTTTTTTGTAAAAAAGTTTTTATTTTACACTTTTTAGTTGTTAAAAGTACTATGTATTCAGTAGTATCCGGTCAGACTGGAAGCTGACGCAAATATAGTTCGGAAACGACGTAATTTTGTTTACTTTAATTTTTACCCGTAAGTATTTCCTCAACTGCCTATGGTCTTCATCATCAAATTTACTGCAGACCATTATTTTAACCCAATGGGTGCAAAGGTCTCATCAATATAAATGAATGAAGTCCAACCACAAAGTAGCTACTGTAAACTGTTGAGGAGTTCCCGGAACTGGCCTTTGTCTTCATCATCAGACCTTTTATGACAGTCACAACCCATCTAGGTGTAAAGTTCTTATCAATACAAATTAATCGAGCCCAAACACAAGGTAGCTGTTGTGAATTGTTGAGGAGTTCCTTCGACTGTCTCCCGGCTCCATCATCAGATCTACTCCAGACCTTTATTAAATTGTAGTGCTTTAAAATACTTAATGAAAATGCTAAGAAATGCACTAGTCCCCCCCTGCAACTTTTGGAAGTTCCCCTTGTTTTCTCTGGACTTCCACCATCAAACCCTGATATCCTTATCATGGGACCACCTTGGGAACGTCTTCTTTTCAACAGAAAAAGAATTATCAAAATCGGTTCATAAACGTCGAAGTTATGCGCGAACAAACATAGACAAAAAAAAAAGCATATATACAGTCGAATTGAGGAACCTCCTCCTTTTGAAGTCGGTTAAAAAAGACGCTAATTCCGTCAGCGGTGGCGTTTTCATACGTTTGAAAATACGCTGAGCCGTCGCACAAGCTCATCTCCCTAAAAGAGGGCTTAAACCATACTCCATACAATACTGGGGTATCAGATTAAATATGAAAATTAAAACATTGAAGGCTATTGTGTATAGCAGCGGGTTATTGTGAAAAATATCGGACGATATTGGATAATATCGAGCTTTCTGAGAAATTCCTTTTGTCCCGATTATTTAAATCTTTGATGATATTCAATAGATGGATTAATTTTTTTTTTTCAGATTAAAATGATGTGTGTTACAATTTTGGCTTTTTTTCGTGTTGCAGTTATAATTATAATTTTATTTATTTAATATTTCTTTTTCAATTTAAGTCTAAGTAATGTAAGTAATAAAGTGACAGCGGCCGTGGCGTAGCGGTAGCGAACAGACAGCAGCGATAGCAGGTCAAGCTACCCGAAACTGTCAAATATTCCCGTACAACCTCAAGCCTTAATGCTTTAGAGATAAAGCTGAAACCCTTATATAGAAATCTGACAGATTGTAGTGGCTCGATATGCTGTCGTCTGTACTTGGAATACGAAATACACGTCTAATTCACAATAACGTTCAAGGAATTGCGATGTGAGGCGTAGTCAAAATGCTACGCAAGCGTAGCCGTGACGTCACGTCGCGTGCTACGTCGTAGCACATTTATTACAATCGCTTTACTACTTGTATCTGATCGAAATAAAATAGTTTCGCCATTTTGATAGTGTCACAGTGGATTTATTTCAGAAAAGTAGAATCTGCAAAGTTTCCTTGTATCGCAACCAAAGACATTAAAATTATTTATCTTAAATCTCTGTGATGGCAGCCAATCTTACCAAAGGGTATGGTATTACTTAGTAACTGGGTGGTAGAGGTCGGATAGGCAGTCGGTCCAAGTAAAATACTGGTATTCAATTGAAACAGGTAAGACTGGAGGCTGACCTCAACGTGGTTGGCACAACAGGTTACGTAGATGATGATGATTAACTATTTACCATAATCATTTCAGCGTTAATCCCAGTCGCATCCGAAGCTTTCATTCAGCTTTGGAGCCTGGGGTCCGCTTTATCAGTTTAACTGCGGATTTTGGGTAAACTTCGATTATTTTCCGTCAAGCGACTGCCGTCTGACCTCCACAACCCGAAGGCGATATCGAAGCATTGCAGCTAGACCAATTGTTAGACTTTTGAGAGCTCCAACAACCCGTAACGGCTGCCATTAGATATTCGTATGGCAACCGGGGCCAACGGCTTAACGTGCTTTCCGAGGCACGGCCAAACCATAGCAAATATTCATATTCATGCATACAAATATTTGCTAGGCATGCTACGCCACGGAGGCTGTCGAAAGGCTACGTAGTTGATGATGATTAAATATTTAGCTATAGCTACATTGAACGATGGACTATATACTGTTTTCCACTAGTTAAAACCCTACTAAACGAATTTCAGCCGAATTTCTAGAGAAATGAATTTTGAAATATTTTAAATTTTTTTGCATTGGGGGTTTTTACTATCAGTTTGATTGCTATTTGTTGCCTCCAGCCCCCTAATCGGCGAACACTTTTTTTTTTACATATTATAAACCAGCGCTTGACCGCAATCCTGCTCTGATGGTAAGCAGTGACGCAATCGTTGATGGTAAAGCGCACTAGTTTATTAAGAGCCTATTCACTCTAGCCTTGAAGACACTCAAATTGTAGTCCGACGGAAACACCGCTGCTGGCAAATTGTTCCAGTCCCTCGATGTACGCGGTATAAAGGAGGAGGCGAAGCGCTTCGTCCGGATCGTAATGGTGTTAACAACGTAAGGGTGGAAACCAGTCGTACGACGGGTCGTCCGCTGGTGGAACGGAGATGGGGGAATTAAATCATGCAATTCCCTCGCACACTCCCCGGAATGCATCCTATAGAACACCGAAAGGCTGGCTACTCTACGCCTGTGCTCTAGGCTTTGGAGACCAACTCGAGTTAGATCAGGGTCACCAATCAGCCTCTTTGTACGTCTCTCCACTGAATCCAAAATGATATTTGTCAAATGATTGCGACTAGTTGGGATCAGTTGGGATCGTTTCGACCGCCCATTGGTCCGTTCGGTCCAAACGATCCCAACTAGTCGCAATCATTTTAAAAAAATGTGTTCGCCGATTAGGGGGCTGATGTATGTTTATTAAAGATGTGATTTGTGTCTTTATGTCTGTCCTGAATAAATGTATTTTCAATCATTATTTCTTCAAAATCAAAAGTCATTTATTCAAATAAGACTGAGAATCAGCACTTTTTGAACGTCAATATTATACAACGTGTAACAAAAAGGGTATATACATACCAAGGGCATGTCATCTTTAGATGATATCAAACGATATCGGAAGGGTTTCAACTCAAAATAAAATAGGTACTCAAAAAATTGGTACCAAATTTTCGGTTTCGTGTTTCTTAAAATCAAATCATAACAAACGTGGCAGCACACTACATACGTTAATAACTACTCGTTACCCGTCACATTACTTGCCAAAATCCGATAAATGTCTTCAATATCTCTGTGCGACTAGTATGATAGTAGCCTATCACAGGCGGTGTTTTTCCTCATAATCAAATCAAATCAAATCATTTATTTCAAATAAACCAGTTACAGGCACTTTTGAATTGTCAGAAGGTCGGTCAGTCAATAAGATGAAGCTAGTCGCCCATTCCAAAGAGTAGGTACCTATGGAGAAGAACGGGCAAGAAACTCCATGGACACTCTTTTAAATTTTTAAGCTATTGTTACAAATATTTGATTACATCATTCATGTTGAAATCAACCGCGTGAGAACGATGCAGAAATATATTGTACGCTGAGAGCGTCCATTATGGAAAACATACAAAAATCAATTCAGAAATTAAAATACGCCGTGGCAGCTAAGAGATGACCAGTCCCCTCCGACGGCGTCCGTTCACGAACATGACGTATGGATCAGCATCATTCAGCTCAACCATATCGAAGGGAACCCAATGACCCAAAACACACGCCACCATCAGCGAGACATTTGAGTGAGCATGACATACTCTCAACAGCCAGAGCACAATTAAGTCAATAAAAAGACTAACCCAACAAATAAATGCCTTACAGCACATTCGTACATTGTGCTCACACGTTTGCCATGCAATTATACAATACTAAGAAATTGAATCTACACAATGCTAAGATAGTTTTGTCCAAGGTTCAGCAGCTCCAACAGTGTTCCCGAATCTGTGGAAAGTTTAACTCCTGTGCAGCAGCTGCACAAGTGCCGAACACCTCTGTCAGCGATACAATTCCGTAACGTACAATATGCTTGGCTACATAGTGTGTAATACAGGCTTTGACTAAATAACATAAACAATTACATATTAAAACTACAAGAGGAAAAATCAAAGAACAATCATTGTATAGAAATCGGACGCAGCTCAAGCCCAAGCCTTTTTGTCCTCAATATAATCCTTCACACTATAAAATGCTTTCTGACACAACTTACGTTTAATGAAGGATTTGAATTTATTCAGGCTCAGATCTTGAACCACCTCTGGAAGTCCATTGTAAAAATGTATACATTGGCATCTGAAAGAGCCACCTATTTTCTTGAGCCTTGTTGTAGGTACAATAAATTTGTGCCTGTTCCTAGTATTTATATCATGGACATCACTGTATTTTTTAAACAATTTTATATTTTTATGAGCATACAAAAGATTTTCATAAATATATTGAGACGGCACGGTCAGTACATTAATCTCTTTAAATTTTTCTCTGAGAGAGTGTCTCGGACTTAATTTATAAATTGCACGAACAGCCTGTTTCTGCAAAACATAACTTCCTAACATAAAGAGATATGATTAAAAACCCTTCCAATATGTTTGATATCATGTAAAGATGCCATGCCTTGTTATGTATATACCCTTTATGTTACACGTTGTATAAGACAGTCCCCCAAAACGCCCACCCATCAATACATAAGAGTGCTTTTCGCTGGGAAGAAGAAGTGGCGGAACAAACTCCCCAGCAGCACTGCTGTCTGTTCATGTAAAAACCAAGACTTTATACAATCATATGTAGATACAGTAATTAACACAAGAAAAACCAACAATGAAATTATTTATCATATGCCAGCTAGCCACGCCAAAATACCAGCCAAAGCAAAAAAAAAATTAAATATCATTAAAATGGAAATGTAAATAAGTAAAAACTTATTACCTAAATAAAAGCCCCTGGTATAAAGGGCGTGAGAGCTCACATATTTATGCATAACTCTTCTCCGTTCACACTTACCACATAGAAATTAAAATTCACGTTTACTCCCACAAAATCAAAAATCAAAATCAAAGCATTTATTTCAAATAAACCAGTTACAGGCACTTTTGAATTGTCAGAAGGTCGGTCAGTCAATAAGATGAAGCTAGTCGCCCATTCCAAAGAGTAGGTACCTATGGAGAAGAACGGGCAAGAAACTCCATGGACACTCTTTTAAACTTTCAAGCTGTTATTACAAATATTTGATTACATCATTCATGTTGAAATCAACCGTGTGAGAACGATGCAGAAATAAATTGTACGCCGAGAGTGTCCATTATGGAAAACACACAAAAATCAATTCAGAAATTAAAATACGCCGTGGCAGCTAAGAGATGACCCTCCGACGGCGTCCGTTCACGAACATGACGTATGGATCAGCATCATTCAGCTCAACCGTATTGAAGGGAACCTAATGACCCAACACACACGCCACCACCAGCGAGACATTTGAGTGAGCATGACATACTCTCAACAGCCAGAGCACAATAAAGTCAATAAAAAAGACGAACCCAACAAAAAAATGCCTTACAGCACATTCGTACATTGTGCTCACACGTTTGCCATACAATACTAAGAAATTGAATCTACACAATGTTAAGATAAGGATCAAAACTAACGTCGGTAGAACTGCAGTGCGTAGCTAGAAATTAATAATTTGATCACAACGCCTACTCATAGCGATTTGGACAGACATGCTTATATTTTTTTAATATTTATAAACTATCAGGCAGGATTGCAGTCAAGTAATCCCGCCTGATAGTTTGCCGCCTGATAGTAAGCAGTGATGCAATCGTTGATGCTAAATCGCGCTAGTTTATTAAGCCTATTCATTTAAAAAACTTATTGAATAGGAGGGAAGACGGCAGTTGAGCAAGGTGATGCAACGTTAAACCCAACAACACGACCAGCGATGCTGCTCCACAGGGAGGTTGATCTGGAGACCCTCCACGACCAAACTCCTCCTACAGCCTCCGTGGCGTAGCGGTAGCGGACGCGGCCGCTGCGCAAGGTGGCGCGGGTTCGATCCCCGCACAGTGCAAGTATTTGTATGCATGGTTACGTGTTGTTGGAGCCCTCAAAAGTCCAACAATTGGTCTAACTGCAATGCTTCAGACGGCAGTCGCTTCACGGAAAATGTCGAAGTTTAGCCATATCAGCAGTTGGACTGGTAAAGCGGACCCCAGACTCCAAAGCTGAAAAGGCTTCGGATGCGACTGGGATTAACGCTGGGATGATGATGATGACCCTCCACGACCAAACTCCCGACACCACATCATTTGGCGCATCGTATCACAACTGCTTAGACCCGTCCTCCGTACGGCTTCACCAGACATCATCGGAACACGACGAATCGCTTGGCGGCAAGACTTTGTCTGGTGGGTGGTAACTTCTGCCGGCAGCCGATGTTATGGCCTACCACCGAGTAAAGCAAGTTATGTTTGTTTGTAATTAACCACTGATAACAGTTTCTATCACTATTGCAGACTTCAGGTTATCGTAGCGGTCCAGTTTCAAGTTCCAGCAACTACAAATTATCTAGTTATTCAAAACTTACCTCAACACTCCACAATATTTTGTTCAAATTATATCCCTGGTAATTGTGAAATAAAATAAAAGAAACCTCTCCTGTAAGAGATCCCCTTATGGGGCCGGAGGGCAAACTATCAACCCTTTAGTGCAGGGATGTGAGGATAGATGTATCCGAAAATTTGCGGTTACTTTGAGAATGTTTCGGGTGTAAGTTATTTTTGTAACAGAATTATGTTTTATATTTATTACTAGCGGCCGCCAGCGACTTCGTTCGAGTGGAGTTAGTTATGTTCCGCTCCTATAGGTCGCAGCATGATGTTATATAGCCTAAAGCCTTCCTGGATTAATAGGATATCCAACGCAATAAGAATTTTTCAAATCAGACCAGTAGTTCCTGAGATTAGCGCGTTCAAACAAACAAACAAACTCTTTAGCTTTATATATTAGTATATATTATGGGTACGGTATCGAGGCCTTGAAACAAGTCGAGTTGTATTTGGTACAATATACTTACACAAGAAAACCCTGTCCGATCCCTGAAGATAAGTACCGTTAGGTATCAATAACCGATTCTACCTATGCCTACACAACCGGGCTAAACTTAAAAAAAATAACACCTACAAAAATCATCATCATCATCTCAGCGTTTATCCCGGTTGCATCCGCGGCTTTCGCGTTGGTGCCCGGGGTCCGCTTTCCTGCATATTCTCCTCCATTTCGCACGATCTTTAGCATCCTGTGGTAAGAGCTTGTTGGCACGCATGTCATCACTTACAACGTCAAGCCAGCACTTCTTTGGTCAACCTGGCTTGTTCCGGCCCGGCGGAGGCGCCATGGCAAGACATTTGTTACCCACGTAACCTGCCGGTTTACGTAAGATGTGACCGTACCAGCGCAGGCGACTCTCTTGCAGTTTGTCTGCTATGTCACGGACACGGAGACTGCCACGGATGCGGGAGTTTCTAATGCGGTCTTTCCGCGTAACTCCACACATCCACCGCAGCATATTCATCTCCGTGACACGCAGCTCCTGCTTGTGTCGCTCAAGCGCCGGCCACGCCTCACTGCCATATAGAAGGACAGGTCTAATGATGGTCTTATAGACCTGCCCCTTAAGCTTAACCGGCATTTTGGGGTCACAAATGACACCTGTCACCTCACGCCATTTTGCCCAAGCTGCGGAAATGCGTGCCTTAACGTCGCAATCAATGTCACCGGACGCGTGGAGCACAGACCCCAAGTATTTAAATTGGTCTGTGCACTCGACCAAGTCTCCGCCTATGCACACAGGCATAGGGTCTGTGGTGTTGCTGGCCATGTACATAACACCTATAAAAATAAATAGGTATTATTTCGCAAAAAGGAGGTAACTTAACACATGTGCGGGTGAAGGGGGGCAGGGCACGCGGCACGCGGTAGCATCGCTCATAATAAAACTGTCGAAAGTGGTTAGTCACTTTTTTAAAAAATACCAAATTTTGGGGAACTTGGAATGAATTCGCGGTAAAAAAAGATTACTTCAAAATTCATTAGTATTGTTAATATGATGATTATGTAAAATTTCATATTTTATTTGGTCATGTGTTTCTTCTTCAGCCTATAGATATCCACTGCTGGACAAAGGCCTCCCCCAAGGATTTCCATTCCACGCTGACCGGTCTTGTGCTGCCCGCATCCATCGGCCCGACCTTCACCAGGTCGTTTACCTAACCTAACCTTTATTATCCTTATGGGTCGGATGGGGTTTTCTTTACATATTGTATACAACTTTACTTGCAGCAATCACACTGCAACGATTTCTAAATATAATAAGATAAGATAAGATAAGATAATAATTTATTTTGCTAGAATACGATATAAATACATTAGCTGGTAGTTTCAAATATTGTCCGTCATATTCAACCATTATCAGGTATGCAAAATGTCACATACTTAAGCCGAAAACTCAATAAATTACATTAAAACAATTTTCTATCCAATAAGTTAAATTACATTTCAATATTACAACAATGATGTCGACACAGAAATATACAAATACCAATATCAAGATAAAAACTAACGATGAAGTTAAAATGTCAGGTAGTCAATATACAATTAAAAATGTCACCTGGTAAAAAAAAAAAAAAAAAAATAATGTTTAAAATGTCATACTTATTTAAAATGTCAGTGAAATTAAAATAAATCGAAAATATTAAAATCAAGTACACTAGTTCATGTTAAATTCTCTGTCAAATATTCAGAAATATTATAATATGCCCTTTCTACCAAAAAACTTTTCAGCTGTATTTTAAATATATTAATGTTTAATTCCTTCAGATAGCTCGGTAAATGGTTGTATATCATTGGAGCCATGCAAAATATACTTTACGCATCAGTGCTGTATTGCCTTCAGAACACGCAGTCTATTTTGATCATGGCGACTGGCGTATTAGAAAAAAAAAACGCGTAAAAATTATTCGAATTGATGCAGTCTATTTTGACCAAACTATATTCAGATTTCGAATTACGAAAAATAACCTTGTACACATATTTAATATGATATTTTAAACAAAAGTCAGTGGCTTGTGGCTCACGTTTCTCGGTGCGAATTGTTCTACGTGTAGCTCTTAGACATTGCTAGGTCAAACCAATCACTGGGGTATTAGGGTATTATAAAATCACAGATTATTTAGAAGACATTAAAGCTTGGGACTGAGCTGCTCGCTCTGCAAAGCATTGTTATTAAGCAATATGCGTAATTATAACGTAAATTGTTGTAACCATTGTCATTTTTAATGTCTGGTCTTGAAAAAAGACGATGTTCCCCTGAGTTTGTTTCGGCTATTTCTTGTCAGAGGTAGTCAGTTAGGAAATGCCGGCTTCACCTAGTTTAAAAAAAATTACGTGTAAAAGTGATCAGTGATCCTACTTGTTTATTAAACGATTTCAATTCACTCACCACTGACCCGAGAAGCCTCACAGTAGCGGCCAGTCGGGGGTTGCAGGAGTATCGAACGTTCCTACAACCCCTGGCCGAATACCTGGATGGATTGTAGTCAGAGAGAGTCTGTCAGATCTCGCCGGCAGTCCTAGGGCGGATATCAGAAAATAAGGGTATTGTGGCGCTTGGGAGAGGCAGTAGTGAGCAACAATAGAATGAGTTGATTGATTAAAAAACTATTTTTTTTCTAATAGAAGAGACAATTGGCTATATTAGTGCCAAGCATGAATTTTAAGGCCCGACCGAGATCTCGGTCTCGGCATTCTCGGCTACAAATCCGACCCAGAAATTTGTCTCGATTCTCGGCTACTTATAGCCGCGATTCTCGGTCATGACTAGTGATGCAACGGAAGTGTCTTAGCGGAACCAAAAACAGAAACAGATGTCAAAAGTAAATTTTAATAGAAACGGAAACGGATGCAGAAACGGAAGTGTAAATAATATGAAATAAAAAAAAAACAAATTTACAAATATAATTCTTTATTAAGTATCAAATACATTAAATTTATTGATTAAGTTTCAAATACACCAAATCTAGTTTAGAATTCTATTACAGAAAACAATATTGCAACTGAACATTTTATTAATATTCAAATATTAGTATGCGCGCCGCGCATGCGTAACTCTCAGCCGTCGGTTTTAAACTTCCGTTTAAATCTCCGTTATAAAAGTTGCGGAAACAGAAGCAGAAACGGATGTTGAAAATCGCGCGGAACTTCCGCACTTGCGGAAACAGAAACAGAGATCTGTTGCATCACTAGTCATGACCGAGACTGTTAGTAGCTTTCTGAGAGAGCCAAAATGCTAATATTTTTAAGTATTGGTTTTCGTCGCCTTATAAGGTGCTTAGGCCTGCAGCAAGTAAGTTTTTATCTGCGCCGCAAAGCGTATATTCTCGGTCTCGGCTAAGAACATAAAGCCTATCCCGGTCGAGGCTTAATGAATTTATATTACTAGCTCAAACTGGTATTTTTACCTCTGATGCACGGAGTACCGAGAAATTTAACACACAAATCCTTACTAACATTACAAATCAGAAAGTGAGTGTTTGTTCCGCTCTCACGCCGTAACTACTCAACCGATTACTTTGAATTTTTTCAGACTTAAAGTTAGAAGTCCGGATTAAATAATAGGGTACTTTTATCCCGGAAAACTTTGGATATTCCCAAGAGAAATCTAAAAAGCGCGATATACCCGAATTTCACGCGGGAAGGCGTGAGCGGAAAGCTAGTAGGAAATAAAAGAAAACAGACTACAAAAAAATAAAGGCACTTATAGGTCTTAAAAATTCTGATATATCCGCATGTTCCGCGGATATATTAAGTTATCCGCGTCTTTCGTCCATCACTAGTCATAAAACGGGATTAACCATGGTTTATGATGGCATGGAGTGAGGATTGCTTTGCAATCTCATGGGGCTTCAAATAGCGGGTGGTCGGATATAAACTCACGTGCTATTAGTATGGGTATCACGTACGATGTAATAAGACACTTGAGATAACTAATACATTCCTACATTGTCATGGTAAATTATTTTATTTTACAAAATACATGTTTGTTAAAAACACCTCGACTTTTTCCTACTTTTACGACATTTTTTTTTAATAAAAATCTTTGCTCTTGGAATTTCTCCTGTATCCTGGATTCGTTTACAAACATTTAAAGTTACAATTATACAAACAGTCAGATCCGCAAAAATATGTATTTAACACTAGCTTTCCAACCGCCACTACGCCCGCGTGGAATTCGGTTATATCCCGCTTTTTAGATTTCCCTCGGGAATATCAAATTTTTCAATAAAAGGTAGCCTATGTCCTTTCTCAGGGTCTAAAGATTGTCTGTGCCAAATTTCATCAAAATCGGTTGAGAGGTTTAAGCGGGAAAGCGTAACAGACAGAGTTACTTTCGCATTCATAATAGATTGACAGCCTCCGTGGCAGCGGTAGCGAACGCGGCCGTTGCGCAAGGAGGTGCGGGTTCGATCCCCGCACAGTACAAATATTTGTATGCATGAATATGAATATTTGCACTGGTCAGGTCGTGCCTCGGAAAGCACGTTAAGCCGTTGGTCCCGGTTGACATACGAACATCTAATGGCATCGTTATGGGTTGTTGGAGCCCTAAAAGGTCCAACAGTTGGTCTAACTACAATGCTTCGATATCACCTTCAGGTAGTGGAGGGCAGACGGCAGTCGCTTCAGGGAAAATATCGAACTTTAGCCAAAATCAGCAGTTAGACTGGTAAAGCGGACCCCAGACTCCAAAGCAGAAAAAGCTTCGGATGCGACCGGGATTAACGATGAGATGATGATGATGACCAGTTTATAATTAGTTAAAAAAAGATTGCCCCCTAATTCTCAGCATAATTTGAATAAATAAATGACTTTTGACTATAACGAAAACCTAAAAAAACGGTTTTACGAGTGACTCATGAATTCGTACGAGCTTTTTCGCTCACACTTCAACTACGTCTTTACGGGACGTAAAGAATTACAATTTCGTCAAATCAAATCACAAAGCCAATGAAATGTTGCCTTGGAAACGAGTATTTTACCTTAACGAACAGTAATTTGCTGGTAATATGTAAACATGTAAACAGAGCATTAAGCCTTTCCAGAGTTGTTTTACCTCTGACAACCGCAATCCAATAGCAACCTTATTGTAACTTTGATAAATATCAAAGTGATGTTGACAGTCTTGTCAATGGCAGCAAAACAATAGCAACATTATTAAGAAGGGATTCTAGTGCCGATGAATTTGGAAAATAGGTATTTGAAGAAACTATTGCCGTCGCGCTGCTTCCAACCTCTCACGGTAAAGTGCGAAAAGGACAGTTGCAGCTCAGGCTGATTTTACCTACAAAAACATTGACCAAAAGACGTTTCGTATTCCGCTGTTTTCTTTTTCAAAACACGACAGATTTGAATTATTTTGATATAAAAATTTAGAGAAAAAGTATACCTATGCTTTTATTATTTCCTTTTTTGATAAAAACACATTAAATTTGTCTAATAGTCGTCTGAACAACGCGGTAAATATGGGTTATTTTTCGCGATTTTGCAGTATCATATTTATTTTATTAATTAAGTTTTGAAAAAAATCATCACGATGTAAAATTGCAGAAAAAAAATTATTGCTCTAAAAACATTATTCATGAAGAAAACAGCGGAATACGTTCGTATAGAGAAAACACCACTAGAGGTCCCTCTTAATATGATGATAAAGATCAAATACCTTTCAAAATAAATTCTGTATTCCTTCTTCATTACGTTAACCGGTTTTAAGGAGGCCAATGTTCTTAATGTATAATATTCCAAATTTAGATGTTTATTGACATTTCCTTGTCGTCATGAGACTGTGAAGTCTCATCTCGGTGACAAAATTTTGGAAGAATATTGGGAGTTTTGACGGGAAAGCTAAGATAAGTGCCACGCGCATTTTTCACTGGCCTTTTAAAATTATTTATAGTGTCGTTTACTAAATAAAAGCGCGTGATTTATGTAGTAATAAGTGCATTTCAGTCATAAAGAACATTGAAATACACACACACACATCATGACTTTGCCTCAATCCTTCCTCATAGACGGTTCACGCGGCAATTTCCCATTCATCATCAACCTTTCTTTTATCATCCCACTGCTGGGCACAGGTTTCCTCTCATACAGAGAAGGATTGAGCGTAATCACTACGCTTGCTCAATGCGGGCTGGCAAATTCAGACTTAAAGTCCAGGTTTCCTCAAGATGTTTTCCTTCAACTTTTAATCAGTCATTGGTGTCCAAAATATACTTAAAAAGTATTTATAACTTGAAGTAGATAGGTACCTTAACGCAAAATAACCAGTAAAAATACTAATATATAGAGCTGAAAAGTTTGTTTGTTTTTTTGAACGCGCTAATCTCAGGAACTACTGGTCCGATTTGAAAAGTTCTTTTTGCATTGATAGCCCATTCATTCAGGAAGGCTTTAGGTTATATAACATCACGCGCTCAACGCTGTGACCAATAGAGCGAAGCATAACTAACTCCACGCGAACGAAGTCGCGCATACTAATATTATAAACGCGAAAGTAACTCTGTCTGTCTGTCTGTCTGTCTGTCTGTTACGCTTTCCCGCTTAAACCGCTCAACCGATTTTGATGAAATTTGGCACAGACAATCTTTAGACCCTGAGAAAGAACATAGGCTACCTTTTATCCCGGAAAAATTTGATATTCCCGAGGGAAATCTAAAAAGCGCGATATAACTGAACTCCAAGCGAACGAAGTCGCTGGCGGCCGTTAGTTATTAATAAAAGTCATCGGGGGACACGTTAAAACGCCTGGATAAAAGTTCACAGCAATGTCATTGTTTGAAGTTTTTGTACCTTTGTTATAGGAGTTACCCGATATTATTTTCAGAATTGTGCAGATATAAAAAGTTCGTAAACCTTTTTAATTACAAAATACTAATTTTCAGTTATTCAGCATTAAATATTACTAGGAATCATATTTTTTTTTATACAATTATAAACTAGCGCTTGACTGCAATCCCGCCTGATGGTAAGCATTGATGCAATCGTTGATGGTAAAGCGCGCTAGTTTATTAAGCCCATTCACTTAAAAAACCTTAGTGAATAGAAAGGAAGACGGCAGTTGAGCGAGGTGGTGCAATGTTAGACCCAATAACACGACCAACGATGCTGCGCTAGAGGGAGATTGATCTGGAGACTCTCCGCGACCAAACTCCCGACACAACAACATTTGGCGCATCGTACCCGCCACACATCGCAACACAACTGCTCAGACCCGTCCTCCGTACGGCTTCACCAGACATCATGACGGAACACGACGAATCGCTTGGCGGCAAGACTTTGTCTGGTAGGTGGTAACTTCTGCCAGCAGCCGATGTTATGGCCTACCACCGAGTAAAACCTCCTAAAGCTTTTTAATTACAAAATACTAATTTTCAGTTATTCAGCATTAAATATTCCTTGGAATCACATTGCGGAGCAGCCTTTTATATTTAAGTTTAGTCATGTACTTTATGATTGGGATATTTTTGACAGATTGAGGTTGAAATTAAATCTGCAGTATGGTTCTACAATATGTAAGGAAAACCCTATCCGACCCATCATCATCCTCAACCTTTTATCGCTGTCCCACTGGGCACAGGTCTCTCTCTCATACAGAGAGCGATTGAGCGTAATCACCACGCGTGCTCAATGCGGGTTGGCGATTTCAGAATTATAAAGTCCAGGTTTCAAGATGTTTTCTTCACCTTCAGTCATTGGTGTCCAAGATATACTTAGAAAGTAATATACAACTTTAGAAAAGTTACATTGGTAGGTACTCTTGCCTGACCTGGAATCGAACCGCACACTCATAATTGAGAGGCTGGTGTTTAACCACTAGGCCACCACGACTTGCCATCTGCTTGGCATCCGACCCAAAAGGATAATAAAGGTTAGGTATACACATGACCAAATAAAATAATGGGAAAGCCTTGCGGGAGGCCTTTGTCCAACAGTGGACCTCTATAAGCTGAGGAAGAAGAAGAAGAATTTATTTTAGTTTTATGAACGTATAAAAGACTTTTCTATAATAAATACTTTTCTGTCTTTCTTTGTAATAGCACATTTGGTCATCATCATCATCATCATCTCAGCGTTAATCCCAGTCGCATCCGCAGCTTTTTCAGCTTTTTGGAGTCTGGGGTCCGTTTTACCAGTCTAACTGCTGATTTTGGCTAAACTTCCACATTTTCCGTGAAGCGACTGCCGTCTGACCTCCACAACCCGAAGGCGATATCGAGGCATTGCAGTTAGACCAATTGTTAGACTTTTGAGGGCTCCAACAACCCGTAACGACTGCCACTAGATGTACGTATGGCAACCGGGACCAACAGCTTAACGTGCTTTCCGAGGCACGACCAGACCAGTGCAAATATTCATATTCATGCATACAAATATTTGCACTGTGCGGGGATCGAACCCGCGCCTCCTTGCGCAATGGCCGCGTTCGCTACCGCTACGCCACAGAGGCTGTAAATAAATAAAATAATAGCACATTTGGTGAGCTAGCTAATTTACAATGTATCCACCGCAAGAACAAAATCCTCCATAACTTTAATGTTCTTCCTTTAAACAAGTAACTGATGTAGTAAGCGCGTGTAAAAAAGTAGAACTGTGTTTAAAACTAATAGAAATAAATGACGGCAAGTCGTCGGCTCGAATGAACACCGATCTTCATTACAGGCAGCTGGGCTGTCTGTTACACCGTCGTGTAACCAGAAACTATAAATAAAGTACACAAAAAACCAGCCAAGTGCGTGTCGGACTCACGCACAAAGGGTTCCGTACCATTGCTTTATGAAATTAAAGGATTTAAGTTATTTGTATGAAAGATTATGCGGTAATAAGCGGTTTACGATTTACGAGGTATTAAAAAAACTACTTACTAGATCTGGTTCAAAACAATTTTCGTTGGTAGTTTTTATAGTAATGTACATACATCATATGTTTTTTAAGATTTTTCATTTTCTTATTTTAGAAGTTAGAGAGGGGGGGGGGGGCAACTTTTTTCCACTTTGGAAGCGTCTGTGACGCAAACTTTTCGGTTTAGAAAAATTTAGAAACCTCGATATCATTTTTGAATACCTATCCATAGATACCCCACACGTATATGATTGATGTAAACAAAAATTGAGTTCCAGTTCCAAGTATGGCAAGCCCCCAATATTTATTATTATTATATTGCATCAAAATCTTAATGCGGTTCACGGAATACATCTACCTATCAAATTTCAACAGTATAGCTCTTATAGTTTCGGAAAAAAATGGCTGTGACATACGGACGGACAGACGGACAAACGGACAGACAGACATGACGAATCTATAAGGGTTCCATTTTTTGCAATTTGGCTACGGAACCCTAAAAAAGACGTGTGGTCCTCAAAGGTGAAGGAAAACATATTGAGGAAACCTGGACTTTAAGTCTGAAGTCGCCAACCCGCATTGAGCAGGCGTGGTGATTACGCGCAATCCTTCTCTGTATGAGAGGAGATCTGTGCCCAGCAGTAGGACGATAAAAAGCTTGTTTTTTATAATTATAAACTAGCGATTGACTGCAATCCCGCCTGATGGTAAGCAGTGATGCAATCGTTGATGGTAAAGCGCGCTAGTTTATCACGCCGTATATTTTGTACCACGGCGTGACGTCATGCGACATTTCAAATCAATATATCTTCTTAAGTATTTGAATGAAAGAAAAACTAAAAAATACGTGTTCAATATTTTTTATAAATCTATCTGATGGACATTAAATTATTTTTTAGGATACAACCCAACTGGTCTAACTGCAATGCTTCGATATCACCTTAATAAAAATATCGAAGCTTAGCCAAAATCAGCAGTTACACTGGTAAAGCGGACCTCATACTCTAAAGCTGAAAAAGCTTCGGATGTAACTGAGATTAACGCTGGGATGATGATAATGAATGTTGTATAAGGAGAGTCCCTACAAGAATCGTCCGTACACTGAGCGAGCCTTTGTACCTACAAATGTTCGGTGAGTGTACGGACGTTTTATGATAATTAGTGTCAGTAGTTATTGAGGTCCCTTGAGCCATTTTGCTTTCCTTTTGTTTGTGTAATTAATTATTGAAGTTTGCAGCATTTGTTTTTACAAATTACTTAAAGTAAACTAGTGAATAGTGACTGTTTAATCATTAAAATTACTTAAAGTAAACTAGTGAATAGTGACTGTTTAATCTTTAATTTTTTTTTTTTTATTTATGTTATAAACAAGCGCTTGACCGCAATCCCGCCTGATGGTAAGGCAGTGATGCGATCATTGATGGTAAAAGCGCGCTAGTTTATTAAGAGCCTATTCACTCTAGCCTTGAAGACACTCAAATTGTAATGTGACGGAAACAACGGTCGCTGGCAAATAGTTCCAGTCCCTCGATGTACGTGCGGTATAAAAGAGGAAGCGAAACGCTTCTTGTCCGGGCCGCAGTGGTATCAACAACGTAAGGGTGGAAAACTGCCGTACGACGGGTCGTCCGATGGTGGAACGGTGATGGGGGAATTAAATCATGCAATTTCTGCACACCTCTCACCCGTGAATGCAACCTATAGAAGACCGAAAGGCTGGCTAGACTAGGCTGGGGGTGATGGCGCCAGCTGTCACGTAAACATTCTGCTCCCGTTTTAATAATTGTTTAAAGTAGTTCTATCAATTGTTTTTACTCAAATATATAATAAAAGTGAATAAAACAGTCCAATACGTTCGTGGAAGTGTTTTCTTCAGAAATTATTCACTTTAAACAACATGAAGACAGTTTATAATCTGGACAATATATTGTGATAAAAACGTTTTTGTGAGTGATAAAAACCATAACTTGACGACAAACATTACTACTTACTTCACTAACAATCGTATGACATAGAAATATATGAAAAAAATGTGTGAAAACCTAAATTTTTACAAAGTGTGACATAGTTGAAAAAAAAAAAATTTGAATCTCTAAAACTGACTGGTTTATAACGTCTTTTTTTGCCCAGAAGAGGCTAAAGATCAACAATTTCGTTACTTATAATATCTGTCTCTGTGGCTAATAAATTAAGTAGCCTACCTCACAGCATTCATCGAGTGGCTTGAGTTCGAATCCCACAGACTGTATGACTTTTTGTATTGTTTGTTGGTTTCAATCGTCAAAAATACTTGTACAATTTAAGTAGTCACTAATAAATTAATAATATACCACAATGAACTTTCTAGAAAACATTACATTCCGTCGTGCACGAACCATATCTGACTCCAACATAAATAACACCTTGGACGAAACAATTAACAGTCTACCCGACATTTCTATGAACAACAATGAAGAAGAGGTACAAATAGTCCGGGAGGCAGCGGCTTTTTAAACAAGTCATTTTATGCCAGCTGATGTTAATATAGAAAACAGAATGCATGTGGCTTATGACGAAATCGATCGTCAGCTGGTCCAGTTGCGGTGGATGCGAGATTGGGAAGCTGCGCAATACGTTAAAAAATAAAAATCTGAAAAATATTTTATACCACATGAAATTTTTTTCACGTGCTGATTACAGCAGTGTCGCCGCATGACTGCTGAGCGTGGCGAAGTAGCAAAGCGAGCGTGCCGATTGAAATTTTTATTTTTAGACATTTACAGAACCTCGAGTTGATATCTCGCTCTAGCTGACGTGTTTTCCCCCACTGTATATGCAGCTGATTATCAATATCGAGTTTCTGTATATGTCTAAAATCATGTCAAAAAATTTCAATCGGCATAAAATAATTTCTTTTTTTTTTTTGCTACTTCGTACGCTCAGCTGACGCATAATCCACCCTCAGTCGTGCAGCTGACTACTTTTTTTTAATTGTAATCAATGTCAATAACACGTGAAAAAAATTTCATGTGGTATAAAATATTTTTCAGATTATATTTTTTTTACGTGTTCTATGGGTTCTCATAGCAAGCGCCCCCGCAGGTGCGTCAGCTGACCTTCACTTTCGTTATTAGGATCAGCTTCTTCACTAGTATTGTGAAGTAAAGATCGGCTTAAAAACACTAATCAAAATAGCCGCTGCCTCCCGGACTAAAAAGTTAAAAGACAAAATAAATAAATTAGAACTTGAATTAAGTAGTGCTCATTTAGAAATTGAGTCTCTTTCTTTAGAGAATAATAATTTAAAATTTGTCAATGAAGACTTATTAAAGAAAAATGCCTTGTACAAAAAAATCACTTGTAGCCCTGTAGCTTCTAAAAAAAACAAAAATCAATCGCCATTAATAAAGGAACAGAGAAGGGACAAGGCAAAACAAACTCAAACATCACCAAAAACAACTATGATTGACAGTGAGAGGTCCAATGTTGATGGCAAAAATGTTCTTAACACACCAAACGTTGTAAATAGGGATAGAATCGCATCATCGCCTCATGGTGAGGTAGACGTAACTGAAGACGCAAACAAAGGAAAAATCGCATCATTCCCTCATAGTAATGTATATAACTATTCTATTCTATTTTTGTTTATGGCAATGGTGCCGGTGTCGACAATTCTGCCAATGTCTAATGTGCTATGAGAAAACGTGCGAAGGCAAAGAAATAAATAAACAAACAATAAAATATAAAAAAAGCAATTCTAGTTCAATAATAATTTGATAAATAACACTGTGTTTAATGCGAGACTTGTAGACAAGTGTTAGTAGGTACACTGAAACAAACAAAAATAAAAATACGGTAAATATATTAAGGTTAATTACATATATATAAATATGAATACAGACTAACACACAAAAATAATCATAATTTGATGTCATTAATTCGGATAAAATCCATCAAAGCTCCAAATAGCTTTGGGGAAGAATGTGTTAGTAAAGATGGAAAGTTAGTTGGGACAGGGATATGTAACTTAGGAAGAAGACTATACAGATCATGGGCTGGGTTATTATTGGAACACTGGAAAAATATATGCTCCAATGAGCCTTCATCTAGACCACATTCACAGAGCGATGTGTCTCTGACCCGGATTTTGTGGAGGAATACTGGGGAACAACAATGGCCTATACGGAGGCGAGAAATAGAAGATATTACCCTCTTTGAGGTTTTTTTAAACTGGTAAAACCAAGGTTTGGGTGTAACGTTAGGCTGTATTGCGTGATAAAAAGCACCTTTCTTCTTACTTGTATTTTGCCACTGCACCTGCCATGTGGATCGCAAGTTCTTTTTTGGAAGGCTCAGTAAATCATAACCCTGGCATTTAAAATATTTGAGGTCAGCGTCTTGGGACGTGACAGCGTCCTTAGCAAGATCATCGACACACTCGTTACCTCTTATGCCACAGTGGCTTGGAATCCAAACCAAGTGGACTGTTTTAAGATTCTTGGCACAAGATAAAAGGGACTTTTTGATTTGGAGCAAGATTGGGCTGTGCTGTTTGCTCTTGAGAGGATTTTGCTCCAAAGCTTGCAGGCAACTAAGGGAGTCCGTGAAGATGACACCAAAATGTATGTTATGGGCTTCTATAAATAAACAAGCTTCCAGTATGGCTACGCACTCTCCTGTAAACACTGATGATTGCTTAGGGCATCTAAATTTCAACACGATTTTTGAGTTTTGGTAGTATACCGCAGCACCAGTACAGCTAGAATCTGAGAATTTAGAGGCGTCCGTGAAGAATATATCAAAATTTCGCCAGCGCTCACCAACCGCCGCATTGAAAATAGAGTTAGCCGAAGGGGACTTTTTAGATATGCCGATATTATAGAAAATGTCAGGTTTGAAACATATGGTTTCATAGTCAAAATTGTAAGCAGGGAGATTCGGAAGCTGAGCGATAGGAGAATCTAAATTTTGGTACAAACGAAAGGAATTTACAAACAAGGGGACTTCTTTATGTTTCCAATAATTGGAACTTCGACATGCGATATCCAGGTCTTTCACTCTTTGAACAAGCGGGTGAGAGTATTTAGCAGTGACTCTAGCCCAAAATCTCGAAGCTAGATACTGTCTTCTCAAAGCCAACGGTGGTTCAGCGCACTCTACCTGCAATGCGTTAATTGGTGAGGATTTCATACAACCCAAAATGATCCTCAGGCACTTAGCCTGAATACTATCCAGCCTTGCCAAAGCACCTTTGTTACAAGGAATTAAAAGGAAAGATCCGTAGTCTAGAACACTCCGGACTAGAGCATTGTAAACCAGTTTCATGGTGTAGGGATGAGCACCCCACCAGACACCGGTAAGAACTTTAAGGATGGGAATAGTTCTCTCGCACCTATTAGCCAAATAATTTAGATGATGTAAACCAGTCAATTTTGAATCTAAAACAACGCCTAAAAATTTAACTTTTGCAGAAACCGGTACACAATTCCCTTGGACGCTTACCGAAATTTGAGGTATTAATCTCCTGCGAGAAAATACAACCACAGCACTTTTTGGGGCAGATAGACTCAGGCCGTGATAATTTAGCCATTGGTTTAGAGAATCCAGGGATATGCATAGAGATATTGCAGCGTCGCTAACAGAGTGATTGGTGACATATAAAGCCAGGTCATCAGCATACTGAAGAATTTGACAGTCGTTATTAAGGCATGAGTTTAAGTCAGCTGTATACAGATTGTACAGTAAAGGACTAAGCACAGATCCTTGTGGTAGGCCCTTCCATGACGTCCTGGCGTCAAATTCTTCCCCTGGGACTCTCAAAACCAAAGACCTAGACATAAGTAGACTGCAAATGCACTGTAGCATTCTTTCCGGTATTCTCAGCTGTTGCAGTTTTTGCCTGAGAATGGGAAGAAGGACATTATCATAGGCAGAGGAAATGTCTAGGAAGGTGGCGACTATAGATTCATTTTTGGAAAAGGATGTGCGAATATCTGATACCAAAACTCCAACACTATCCATGGTACTGAGTCCCTTTCTAAAGCCAAATTGACACCTAGGAAGTAAGTCTCTTGATTCTACTAAAAATTCTAACCGGTTTTTCAGCAAGTGTTCAAAAATTTTCGCAAGGACTGATGACAAAGCGATTGGTCTGAAGCTATTTGGGTCGTCAGGGGGTTTGCCTGGTTTCAAGATGGGAATAATTATTTGAGTTTTCCACTGATCAGGCACCCAGCCATAATTGTAACAAAAATTTAAAATATTTAAAAAGAGGGTTTTTGTTCCATGACCCGCATGTGTTAAAAAGGAATAGACAATCCCGTCTATACCGGGAGCAGAGTCGTGGACATGGTTTAAAACTAAGTTAAGCTCCAACATAGAAAATGGCGCATCTAGAGGATCATCAGAAGGAATGAGAGACGGCTGATTTAGTTCATTTTCCGCTGGTACATACGGAGGAGCCAGTTTGTCAAAGAACCGCTCAGCAGTTTCACGAAGGATGGGAGAGGAAATTGTAGGGGAACACCCGGATCTAAACCGGTTGATCCTCTTCCATACAACCGATAAAGAGGTGGATGGGGATAAGGAACCACAAAAGTTAACCCAACCGGTGCGTTTCTTCCCTCGTAGCAATCTTTTAGATTTAGCGAGGGTCCTGTTGTACGTCACTAGGTTATCGCTCGTCATCGCCCCATTGTAGGCCCTTTCAGCATCGTTCCTTTCCTTTATGACTTTTGTACATTCCTGGTCCCACCAAGGAGGAGAAGGAATTTTTCCACGAGCAGAGTTTTTAAGGGGAAAGCATGAGTCAGCACTGGCTGTTATAACAGAAATTAAGTTTTTATAACAGTTTGACACTTGTAAGGGACTAAGAGATTTAAAATCCTGTGGAACTAAATTTGGAAGAGAGTTAATTTTTTCCTCCAATATTGAGGAATACTCCGTCCAATCAGGGTTGGACAGATTATACCTCAAGAGTGGAGGGCTCGATTTTTCTAAATATGTTTTATTAGCCAAAGATATTAAAATTGGGTAGTGATCACTTCCATGTGACAAACTGGTACATTCCCAGTGACACGACGCTGCGATATCCAGTGAACAAAATGTAAGGTCAACACAACTCTTATGTTGACCGGGAAGAGACCTACGAGTTGGGCAACCGTTGTTTAATATACATAAGTTAAGGTCATCTAAGATTTCCACTAAACCTTCCCCAAAAGAGTCGCAACGTTCAGAGCCCCACCTGAAGTGATGGCAGTTGAAGTCCCCCATAACAAGTACAGGGCCTTCTATGTATTCCAGGGTACGCTTCAGGACTGGGAGTAAACTTTGGTGAGGATGAGCGATATAGACTGATAGGAGGGTTATACCCTCCACCCTGCCGGCCACAATGCTAATATCATCCCCTACAAAAGGCAATGATACAGCCACAAGTGGAACTCGATTGTTCATGCAGAGAGCCGACCCGCCATAGCCATCAGATCGGTCGCATCTGAGAATATTGAAGGAAGGTAAGCGGAAACTAAGACTCGGAACAAGCCAAGTCTCAGCGAGAGAACAAGCTAAGGGTTTGAATTTGTTTAAAAGGAATGTGAGTTCGTGCTTCTTATGCAGCACGCTCCTCACATTCCATTGAAGAAACACTAGTTGAGGCATTATTGAAAGATTGAAGAAAGTTGATAAGTGATGAGGCAACGTTGGACGGTAATTGAGTTTTATTAGAAGAAGACATTAAAGTTAAAAGAAGTTTACTGAGAAGTTCAATTATTGAGGACAAGTTTTCAGGAGATTGTGTGGGTTGAGTATTGAGAGCACAGCCATTAGGCTGAGAGGTTAAAGGAGAGCTAGTAAGCTGCTGGTGTACAGATTTATTATAGGAGGGGGAAAGAGAAGCTTGGGTCTTTGGCTTAAGAAACACAGTTTTGCGGTATGACTGGGTTTGTGACTTCGTAATGTCAGCATAGCTACGAGTAGAATTAGGGACTGTTTTACTTGCTTCAGCGTACGAAATCACTTTTTCAGCCATAATGGTTTTAATAGTCCTCTGCCTGCTGTACTCCGGACAGGACTTGCTATTAGCAAAGTGACCCCCAGAGCACAACACGCAGAAGGCTTCACTCTCAGCAATGCTGCAACCAACACCGGGGTGATCATTGCCACACTTGCTGCAGCGGGGTTTGGAGCGACACAGGGATTCCACATGGCCAAATCGGCAACACTTGCGGCATTGGATAGTAGGGTATATATATTGCTCAACGGTAAGGGATGTGTAGAAACAGAAAAAGCGGTTAGGTAGAACTTGGCCATCAAATGTGATGACGCAAGTTTCTGTGGGCCTGTATTCTATTAAACCGTCTTTATTAACCCTTCGATTTATCCTCCTAACTTTAATTATAGGTCCACAGCCAGCTGGTACTTTTAAATACGCCTGGACTTCATCCTCCGAGAAGTCTGTAGGGATACCACTGACAACACCCATGCGGGTTATGTTAAAAGATGGGATAGTTGCTTCGTAGTGGTTTGAGCCCAAAACATTATTAGACAAGAAGGCGTTGGCGTCCTGAGGCGATTTAAATTCCACGGATACGCGGTTTCGGCCAACACGCTTGACGGTAATAATATTATTTAAGTTTAAATTTGCTAAAAAGCGACCAAATGTTACCGGGTGTAAAGTAGATCCAGAGTTAGTTTGCGTTTCCAAACGGGAAACGTGGACAATGAAAGGTCCTTTATCAATGACTGAGTATCTAGCTCGGCCTATATGGGATCTAGGTTGTTTAGTAGGGCGATTAGGAACATCTTCATCATTTCCGGGACGTTTTCGGATGTTAGTCTGAGAAGTAAAGGTTAGGGGCTGGGTTAATGGGTTAGGGGTGGGACTTAGGTTAGAAGGGGAGAAGCCGGATAGGGGGGTTGTAGGTACTCCATCCGGAGGGTCCGGAGGCTTGGTTTTATCCATATTCTTGGATACACGTGTTAGAGGTTATGATAAAAAAAAAAGAAAATTAAAAAGGGGATAAATTAACTAAAAATAGATACACAACAAACCTGACACTTAGTAACAACACAAAACACAAACACAAGTCACAACAAACACAATATAACCGTAAATACAACCAAAATTCTAGCGCACGTGTAGTCAGAAACACACCAGCAAGAATCTCATAGACATAACTGATACCACTGAAAGCACAAAATCATCCAAAATAAATAAAATATGCATTGTCAGTTCCAACAAAACGAATAATATCCTATCAATAGCTGAGGATATATTTAAAACCTCACAGATATGTCACCATATATATACAAACGGCGGAATCTTGCAGCTTTTTACCAATTTACATTCAAAATTAATGAACTTCTCAAAAAACGATTTCTGTGTCATTTTGATTGGAGAGGAAGATTTTCAAAAATCCATGAACTATTTCAACTTAATTTTTGCGATAAGGTGTTCTTTACAAAACATTCAACATACTAATGTTATTATTTGTTTACCCACTTTTAAATTTTATACGTATTCTGTAATGTTTAATTCCCGTATTGAGATGTTTAGTAATCTACTTTATCTTGACAATCTTAGTTATAACTACGCTACGCTACTTGACTCTAATTTTGACTTATCTTATGATACTACTATGTTTTCAAAATATACTGGAAGACTTAATAATAATGGTATGAAAAATATAATGAATAATGTACTGATGCTAACTATGCTATGCCAGAAACAGTCTTGCATAGACGCAGATTCAGATGTAAACGTTAATAACGATCCCTTAGTAAATACAAACTCGAATTTTTTTCTCGTCTGATCATATCTGTATCATGCATCAGAACATTGCTGGTCTGTTGAATAAGTCAGATATTTTAACAGTTCATATTCAAGATCTATTATCTAAACAATGAAATATTCATATCTTATGCATAACTGAACATTTCATAATCTCTGGAGATGAGAAACTGTTATTCATTCCAAATTATAAATTAGCAGCATGTTACTCTAGAAATAACATTAAACGCGGTGGAGCTTGTATATTGATAAAACAAGGGCTTGAATACAAGGAACTACCGGACATCATGAAGCATTCGGTAACAGGTGTAATTGAGTGTTGTGCTATAAAACTTGTTCAACAGGATATCATAGTTCTGTGTGTATATAGGCCTCCTAAAATGTGTAACCTAGCCAAATTTTATGAAAAATTAGACAGTATGTTGAAAATTGTATGTACTAAAAATGGCTCTAAAATAATATTGTGTGGCGATTTGAACATAAATACAATGACAAGAAACAGATTTACATTGGATTTGGAATGCTTTCTTCTAAGCTTTAACCTCAAATTAGAAATAGATGTTCCTACCAGACTTGGCAGCAACACTTGTCTAGATAATTTTGCTCACAATTTCAAACAGAAATGTATATGGGAGGTGATGGATTTGGCATTATCCGATCACACAGCGCAAATTCTAAATATCAAGGTAAATAAATCACGCCAGATAAAATCTTGGCGTAAAAGTATACGTGATATGTCAAGTGAAAATCTAATAAAATTTAAAAACCATTTGCTATCGCTAACTTTTTCAGAGGTTTATAGTAGCGACGATCCAAACTTAGCCTATGATGCGTTTTTGGATTTGTTTCTTTTAATATACAACTTGTGCTTTCCCATAAAATACACAACTGTTAAATTCGGAAAGCCAATTAAATGGATATCGCGCGGTATTCGTTTGTGCAGTAAAAGGCAACGCTATCTACTGTGGCAGCAACGATCAAAACCCACGGAGGAAAATAAACAAATGTTTCGTAATTATTCAAGAAAATTTAAAAAAATCGTAAAGTTAACTCAAAAAGTCCAAAATAACCATTTACTTCTAAACTCGAAAAATAAGTCAAAGATAGCCTGGCAGATAATAAATAACAATAATAATAATATCCATGAACCAATCTCTAAAATTAATAAAAATGGTGTCATAATAACTAAGCCTAAAGATATAGCTGAATCATTTAATGATTTTTTTGTTGATCAAGTCTCAGAACTACCAAAATCTACGACTCATCGCTTTAAGGGAATAAAGTTTAATCCAAATTCGATCTTCTTGTCGCCTGTTGTACCGCAAGACGTGTCAAGGGTAATACAATCGTTGAAAAATAAAAAAGCTTTGGCTACGACGGCATTTCAACGAAAGTCATCAAATTCGTTTCTGATGTGATTTCTGGTCCTTTGAGTCACATTATAAATGCAAGCACAAGTTCCGGAATATTTCCTAACAGTCTCAAAACCGTGATTGTGAAACCTCTTCATAAAAAAAATAATAAAGAAAATATGTCAAATTACAGACCAATTGCTCTTATTCCCGTGTTTTCTAAAATAATAGAAAAAATTATATGTGAATCTATTGATGGCTTCTTGACAAAATTTAATATACTTTGTGACGAGCAAAAGGGTTTCCGTAAAAATAAAAATATTAATATGGCTATATTCGATTTATTAAAAATTATAATGGGAAACGTAGATAATAAAACCCCAATTTGCGCCATTTTTACGGATATGTCAAAGGCCTTCGACTTTGTAGATCACAATATACTTATTAATAAACTGCACGCTTACGGGATTCGTGGAAATGCATTAAATTTAATAAAATCCTATCTCACTGATCGTATGCAATATACCGAAATTTCTAATGTCTGCTTGAGTTCCAAACGCGAATTGAAATTTAGATCTTCTTACAGAAGTATCAAATATGGCGTCCCACAAGGAAGCGTCCTCGGTGCGCTTCTGTTTTTAATCTACATTAACGACCTTCCACTCCAAGTAGACCATCCAGTTATATTATTTGCTGACGACAGTACTGCACTAGTTAAATGCACAAATAAGGGAAAATATGAGAAAGATATTAATGACGCTCTTAAGGCTACAGTTAATTGGCTTAATGGTAACAACTTAAAAATAAATATACAAAAAACTAATATCATGCATTTTTACCAGCGCATTGATCCCGAAGACTTAGACATTAACTATGATGGACATAAGATTGAAACTGTTAAAGTGGTTAAATTCCTGGGAATATTGATGGACAATCAGTTGACATGGAAGGCACAGGCTGAACATATTTGTAAGAAGCTAAGCACCTACGCCTACATGTTATACAATCTATCAAGGAAAGTAAATATTAATACAGTCCTCATTGCTTACCATGGCTTCGTGGTTTCAACATTGAGATTTGGCATTGTATTCTGGGGTAACAGCAGTGAAAGAGAAGTCATTTTCAAGGCCCAAAAACGATGCATTAGGTCAATTTTTAACTTACAGGTTACGGACAGTTGTATTCCAGTGTTCAAATCGCATAAATTATTAACCTTTCCATGTCTATACATTCTAGAAATAGCCATTTTCATGAAAAGTAACCCACATTTGTTCCCGTCGTTAAACGAGACACGAAAGAGGACAAATTGTATGAGATCTCAATATCAACATTTGTTGCATACAGGTGGCTATAACACCACACTGTTAAATAAAAGCGTTATGTGTATGGGGCCAAGAGTATACAATGGGATACCTAACGAAATTAAAGGGCAACCATTAAAAGTATTTAAAAAAAACCTTACTGACATATTGTTAAAAAAATGTTATTATTCTGTTGCTGATTTCTTCGCCGACGTTTTGTGATGCTTGTATTTTATCGTTATTGACGTGACATTTAATTATATTTTACCTTTTATTAATATAACTTTTTACATTAATTGCTTTTTGACCTTATTGTGACAGAATCGATTTTTTTTTTGTGTTTGATTGTTGTGTTTTTTTTTTGTATCTGATTAATGATTATTGTTCTTCTCTGTAGCTTCAAATTGACAAAATTTAAATTTTGCATGTCCCATCTGGGACAGAATGTATGGCTCTATTTTCTTTTCTGACAACCATATTTGTATACCTACCTGCATTCTAGCAAATAAATAATTTGAT
>JADWQK010000957.1:0-69382 GCA_017933935.1 Sesamia nonagrioides
AAATCGGACCAGAAGTTTCCGAGATTAGCGCGAACCAACAAACAAACAAACATACAAACAAACTCTTCAGCTTTATATATTAGTATAGATAAGTCGTGGTGGCCTAGTGGTGAGAGGCGGGTGTTTTACACCAGCCTCTCAAGGTCTCAAGTATGAGTGTGCGGGTTCGATTCCAGGTCAGGCACGTACCAATGTAATTTTTCTAAGTTACACAAACATGTAATTTCACAGATGTACTTTCTAAGTATTTATATCTTGGACACCAATCACTCATTATTACAAGGTGAAGGAAAACATCTTGAGATGAAGGAAAAGATTCAGAAGTCAGAAATTGTGCCCATACGCAGCGCTAGCACGTCTGAACAAGACCAAAGAGGCAGTACAAAATACTTTTGTTATAAAAAGATGATTAAAACAGTTTCATATATACAAATCAGTGTCACTAAGTGCCACAGAGTATAAAAATATTACTCAGTGCTTATGACACTCTTCTTCTTCAGCCTATAGAGGTCCACTGCTGGACAAAGGCCTCCTCCAAGGCTTTCCACGATGACCGGTCTTGTGCTGCCCACATGCATCAGCTTCCCGCGACCTTCACCAGGTCATCGATCCACCTTGTCGGGGGCCTCTCTACGCTGCGTCTTCCGGTACGTGGCCGCCACTCCAGAAGCCCGATGGATGCGGGCAGCAAAAGACCGGTCATCATGGAAAGCCTCGGGGAAGGCCTTTGTCCAGCTGTGGACCTCTATAGGCTGAAGAAGAGTTCAGTTTGGCAGCTTCAAATGTTGTACAAAGCACAGGTCCGCTCGTGTATGGAGTACTGCAGCCACATTTGGGCTGGTGCTGCGAAGTGTCACCTGGCTACTTTGGATTCAGTGGAGAGACGTACGAAGAGGCTGATTGGCGACTCAGATTTAACTCGAAACGGTCTCCAAAGGCTGAAGCACAGGCGTAGAGTAGCCAGCCTTTCGTTCTTCTATAGGATGCATTCAGGTGAGTGTGCAAGGGAATTGCATGATTTAATTCTCCCATCTCCCTTCCACCATCGGACGACACGTCGTATGGCGAGTTTCCACCCTTACATTGTTGACACCACTGCGATCCGGACGAAGCGTTTCGCTTCCTCTTTTATACCGCCTACATCGAGGGACTGGAACAATTTCCCAGCGATGGTGTTTCCGTCACATTACAATTTGAGTGTCTTCAAGGCTAGAGTGAATAGGCTCTTAATAAACTAGCGCGCTTTACCATCAATGATCGCATCACTGCTTACCATCAGCCGGGATTGCGGTCAAGCGCTAGTTTATAATTTATAAAAAAAGAAGAAGAAGCATGATAGTACAACAAACATCCATCCATCAGCGTTCTCGTTTATAATATTAAGTAGGAAGTAAGTATGATGCCTCATTTATGCATGTCACAACATTTTCAAGAGATTCTGTTTAGTTTTTCTATCATTTGGATAACTATTATTATAATACATCATTTATATTACTGCGGACTGTGTTTTGTAATTCTAGCGTGTGGCACTCGTGGGTTGCAGCTGAAAATCAGCGTCAGATGGTACACTTTGTGTTTGTCATCTAACATTATGCTGAGCTGAGGCCCTTTTGGCATTACACGCCAAGTTTTATAGTTTTTAATTTATGTTTTTTACTGTAATGTCAATAAATGCATTTTTCTTTCTTTCTTTCTTTCTCTTTCTATGTTCTATGCACTAGTACATACAACAGCACAACAAGCTCCTGCAATCTGTCAGATTTTTTTATTTGATTTTCAACTATATCTCTAAAGCGTTAAGGCTCAAGGTTCATTGGGAATATTTGACAATGTCGGGCAGCTTGACCTGCTGTCGTCCGTACACTGTATTTTATCCACCAAACTTAATAAAAAGAAAAGACCGGACAGATTACCAAACTTTTCTCAAGATCCAAAGGATTAGGTTTAAACCTTGAAAAGTTCAAGCAACTTGAATATTTTTAGTAGCCGTGTTATCAAGATCATAAGCTTACAAGCAAGCAAAGTGTTAAAATTCACACGGCGCGCGACAGCCCTCGCTTGCTTTGAAGTTTTGCCGCCGCTAGGTAATCCGTCTACGACGAGTGGATTAGGGTTGGCACACTTGGCTTTATGTATATACCTAGCAAAATAATATCGTTAAGTCGCGTTGTTTTGAAGCTGTAGATTATCGAGTGTGTTGAGGGTTTTAAAGTTGAAGATGTGGAAGTGTGGGGTTTAGCTTGTTGATCCTTGTGTCTTGAATTTTCGAAGGTGAAGGAGTATTTTATCACACGATATAATATACCTAAGCGACGTGCTTAGTAATACTTAGGGCGGGTTGTTTCAGATTCTGACGGAAGTGTAAACGACAAAAATGGCGCCAGTGATCCTCAAACCAGAAAAAAATGTGTTGTTTCATGTAACTATCAATTAAACTACAAACTACTTAAGTTCAGTGCATTATGTTTTTCATTAAGAAATTGACGAAATATAAATATTTTTTATTAGTTATAAACTAGAGCTTGACTGCAATCCCGCCTGATGGTAAGCAGTGATGCAATCGTTGATAGTAAAACGCACTAGCTTATTAAGCCTATTCACTAAAAAAAACTCAGTGAATAGGAAGGAAGACGGCAGTTGAGCGAGGTGATGCAATGTTTAACCCAACAACACGACCTACGATGCTGCGCCAGAGGATGATCTGGAGACCCCCCACGACCAAACTCCCGACACAACAACATTAGGCACATCGTACCCGGTACACATCGCAACACAACTGCTCAAACCCGTCCTCCGTACGGCTTCACCAGACATCATGCCGGAACACGACGAATCGCTTGGCGGCAAGACTTTGTCTGGTGGGTGGTAACTTATGCCGGCGGCTGATGTTGTTGCCTACCACGGAGAAAATTAATCCTGTTAAATAAGTTCGCGCCTAATGTTAATTCACGTATTTTAAGTAGTCATGTTTTGAACTAAGAACGAAGATATCCGACATAACCCAGCGGATTAGCTCTCTGAAGTGGCAAGGGGCGGGGCACATAGCTCGTAGAGCCGATGGCCGTTGGGCCAGAATAGTTCTTGAATGGCAACCGCGAGTGCAGTTTGGTTGATGTCACATGTCTTTGAAGTTTTTGCCTCTGGGACATGCCGGTTTCCTCATGAAATTTTCCTTCACCGTTTTGAGAGCAGGGTTCGAACCTACGACGCGGCCGAAACCACTGGGCTACCGTCCACTGCGCGTTTCCTTAAACTACATATTAGTTAAAAAATAACCATTTGTAACTATTACATGAACTGACAGCCCCGTATGGTAATGGGCTTAGAATAGCCAATACCATCCCATATCCTCCCGAGGGTGTCGTAAGAGGCGACTAACGGAACTCTCACCAGGGAAGCGGGCAACAGCGCTTGTGCTATGGAGTATCAAACTACTGCGATCATCCCCAACTCGCCTGCTAAGCCTCCCCAATGTAATGAAAACCTTGGGGGAGGCCTTTGTCCAGCAGTGGACCTATATAGGCTGAAGAAGAAGACATGAACTGAAAATTACATACTTACTCAGCTGGGAAAAAGCTGGACAGTTGCTGTCTACTTAGGTATAGCTTTTCGTAAGAAAGACATCGAACAAATTCACATCTCCCAACGAAGAACAGATAACCAACTATTATCAATAAGCCTCGACGTAGACAAATCGACATGTAGCCTTATCTCACTATAAATCAACCCCAGTCCGTCTGTCTGTCACGACTAATATGAACAACGTCGGGGGCGCCACTGTATTAGAATAACAAATAGCTCGCGAATTGAGGGTAGAACTATTGAACTCCAGTCAATTTTAGCTTGTTATTAGCGGTGGCAACAAAGTTTCGTAGGTAGTGTAGCGGTAGATACCGCTATGCTGGTATTCCTAGTTACAATGGCGCCGATTCTGTTGTTCATGAACTAAACTAATTTTAAGTTTAGTCCATCTTTTTCTTTATATTTCCTTAAGAAAAGGATAGAAGATAACATTTTAGTTTTATTCTGTCAAATTAAGATATTCCATAGACAGTTTTGTTGTTCTATTGCAGGGTAAATGGTCAATTTTGGAGGCCGCGTCCAACCGTTCATCATCATCCCAGCGTTAATCCCAGTCGCATCCGAAGCCTTTTCTGCTTTGGAGTCTGGGGTCAGCTTTACCAGTCCAACTGCTGATATGGCTAAACTTTGACATTTTCCGTGAAGCGACTGCCGTCTGACCTCCACAACCCGAAGGCGACATCGAAGCATTGCAGTTAGACCAATTGTTGGACTTTTGAGGGCTCCAACAACCCGTAACGACTGCCACTAGATGTTCGTATGGCAACCGGGACCAACGGCTTAATGTGCTTTCCGAGGCACGACCAGACCAGTGCAAATATTCATGCATACAAATACTTGCACTGTGCGGGGATCGAACCCGCGCCACCCTGCGCAGCGGCCGCGTCCGCTACCGCTACGCCACGGAGGCTGTCGCCGCGTCCAACCGTTATTTTTGTAAATCCTTGGGGGAGGCCTATGTCCAGTGGACTTTATGTGGCTGAGATGATGATGATAGACAGTTTAAACGCGATTATAAACATGGCGACCAAAATACATCTATTCGAGTCAGACGCGAACTAATTTGACAGTGACTTTTTTAATTATTTCATCACCTCTACTCTCAAAATGGTGAATGAAGACATGGTGAGGAAACAGTCATGTCCTAGAACCAAAAATTCGAAGATATGTATTGTGACATACCTACCAACCAGCACAAGTCAAGTGGTGATTACTGCCTCTCACAGTAAGAAGACCAGCACCCTAATTTGCGTAATACACTATTACTATCAATTGGAATCATTTCGAAGCATATTGCAAATACATTGCTCCGTGTGTTCGAGAACGTGTGTACATAACAATGCAAATAACACAATGAATATTGTTGAACTGTCAAAACTAAACCGGTAGCTACTGATAGTGTGTAACGTAATTATCTTGCCGTACCCATTGATATAATATTAAACTAAGGTAGATACGCCACTAGCGCACTGAAAATGAAGCGTACAAAAGGAGGTAAGTCCAGCAAGCCGCTTTAGTTTTCGTCGATTCTATTTAAGCGCAAACGACAAACACTAGCCATCTTTTTCTCCTCTATGCTTTAGATTGTGCCCCATCTCACTCACACTGTGCCAACGTGTGAAATGTACGCAGAATAAAAAAATTGCATGTGTGTGCTGCTGCTCCGATCGGCACATTTATTTTGGTTAATTTGTTAGAGCATATCATATCTGTTTAATATTATATCAATGGCCATACCCCATTAAAGGAAACATTTAAGTTGATCTAAAAAAAAAAAAAGAACACATATACCTAGGTAGTAGAAACTTCATTATTCTTTATGGTCACAGTATTTACTGTTGCATAATAAACTTTAACCGTCTATCCTATAGAGTCCCATTATCCAAAATCATCAATTTACCTGTAACTTTAACCCTCAAAACATCACCTTAAAACCAACAATAAAAAACATTACACGGTCAATTTATACCCCGGCATTACATAAAATGTTTAACCCTCCAATACCTACGAATCGTAGTTTTAATTCCTTAAGTGTGGCGCTCATTAGCAACGCAAGGGTTAACGCTTAACGGTCCCTGAAATAAAATTCTTTGGCCTTTTTGAGACAATAAAAGAAATTAGGTTTTGTCTACGGGTTAAAGCAATTATGTTGCATAGAATGGCGAAGGAGTTCTTAGAGGTCCTGTTTTATGGGTTTCGTATATAAATATTTGTAGGAGAACCAACAGCTCAGCTTGTTTGTTTTATTTTGAGTTTTAAGGCTTTTGAAATAAGGACCTTAATGCTTTAATCTTTATTATAACCCCTATTGCCTTGTCAAGAAACTAAACTAAATTTAAATTCAGTACCTACATCTTGATATTTCTATTTCTTTAAGAAATGGAAAGAACTTAGATGTTAGTTTTGTCCTCTCAAATTAGTCCGCGCCTGACGTATATTAATGTACCTATTTTTAGTAGCTACCAACCTAAAAAAACATATTAAGTAGTTAGTGTTGATTGTTAAAAATTAAATAAATTAGACCCTATTATGCAAAATTATAGGTATCTAGGGCATTAAGATACCACCTTTGTATATTGCTAAAGTATTCAGCAAATTACCTAAATATAATCTATTGACTATTGCAAACCAAGTCCTATCGTGCTTAAACGAAATGAAAGTTAATTTGGTAAGCACTGTTAATCAAAATTCTAATTATTATTATAATAAATATGAAAATGTTACTTAACCAGTTCTCTTGTGCATAGTATCTGAAACAAGTTATTCAATTCATTAATATATTATCAAATTCTTCCAAAAAATGAATAGGTAACTAATAAAATTACAATTTAAGAATACAAAAAGTCAAACGACGATTTAAAAGAATAGCTGCCGCCATCTGTGAGCGAACAGTAGAACTACGCACATTATTGTGTAGTTGTTTAACTCGTTAACAGATGGCGCTACTTAGTACTGCATCAAAGTACCACAAGTGTTGTATTGTAGTATTTACATGAAAAATGGTAAATAGGTAATCAATATTTTAAGGATTACCCGAAAGTTCGTAGATGATAATATATTTAAAAAAAAAAAAAATGTCTTTGAACGCCCATCTCGTTTTGTCTGCCTTGCTTCTACTTTAACGTCTTCTAATCCCCAAAATGAGCCTGTGCCAAATAATAGTTAGCTTAATTGGGGCTCTGTAGTAATTACCTACTTTTTTCTTGAGACATCTATACATTTAAGCGTAGCCCGTAGTGAAATATAGTATCCTCCATAGATAAAATAAGCCGTTTCCAATTCACAGTGACATAAACTAAGGTCCGTATTACAGAACGTTACTCAAAACTCAAGCTCTACTTAAGTCTCGTTTCAAGCCATTTGATTGGTTGAAACTAATTTTAAGTAATGCTTAAGCACAGATCAATGCTTGAGTTTCCTTCTGTAATACGCACCTAAGTATACTATGAGTTGTTGTGAACATTTTAGCCTACAGGGAGCGTCGCAACATTGAGTTATGAAATTATGATTGTTGATGGATAATGATATAATATTGATTATAAATATATAATTGAAATATATTGATATATTGATTGAATAGAAATATATTGATTATAAAAATTAAAACACAAGATGCTCTTTAAAATATATAAACCTACTTAGAATATCTAGAAACACACAGCCTCTGTGGCGCAACGGCAGCCAACGCGGCCGTTGCGCAAGGAGGCGCGGGTTCGATACCCGCACAGTGCAAATAAATATTTGTATGCATGAATATGAATATTTGCACTGGTCTGGTCGTGCCTCGGAAAGCACGTTAAGACGTTGGTCCCGGTTGCCATACGAACATCTAGTGGCAGTCGTTACGGGTTGTTGCAGCCCTCAAAGTCTATCAATTGGTTTAACTGCAATGCTTAGATATCGCTTTCGGGTTGTGGAGGTCAGACGGCAGTCGTTTCACGGAAAATATCAAAGTTTAGCCAAAATCAGCAGTTAGACTGGTAAAGCGGACTCCAAAGCTGTAAAAGCTACGGATGCGACTGGGATTAATGCTGTGATTAATGATGACTTAGAATAACTAGAAAATATTGAAGTAAAGCTTCAATATTTTATTCATTAGGAAAAAATATTTCAAATAGATACTAAAATTAACCTAGAATTACAATTACAATTATGCTTACTCGATATGCAATTTCTTTTTTTTTTTTTAATCTCATTTACTTTTAATTTTTGAGAATTCTTGCAAACTAAAATTGTCAGGCGAAAAAATTTTCAGCTCAGACGTTATTTTTTGTTATTTAATTCTTCAAACAAAAATTGTCAGTCGTTCGAAATATTAGCTTATTAATAAAAACATTACTTAAGATGCTGAAGAAGAAGACTTTAAGCTGATGTGACAAGAGGTCCCATAGCACCCATCACACTGCAATATCATTAGCCACTAGCCCCTCAATATATCCAATAATATGATTGCTATATTCTATGTCTAATACCTTCCCACGATTTGGCATAATGAACTACAACCTTCGCACTCGCAGTCACATCGCAATCAAAATGGTGGAAATTATACGCGAATTCATAAGTATCATATATTATGGTGCCTTCTAATCAATATTTATCTATGAATCATGATTGTATGTAGTGTGTCAATATAATGATGTAGAGACATAAGTGGGTAAGTAGGTACGTATCTAACAAAATAATATTGAAATTTGTTTCAAGTTGACGTTATATCAAGTTAAAGAAATACCAACTTTATTTTAATGTGTATTAATTTTATTTCAGGGTCAGCCTCCGTGGCGTAGCGATAGCGAACGCGGCCGTTGCGCAAGCAGGCGCGGGTTCGATCCCCGCACAGTGCAAATATTTGTATATATGAATATGAATATTTGCACTGGTCTGGTCGTGCCTCGGAAAGCACGTTAAGCCTTTGGTCCCGGTTGCCATACGAACATCTAGTGGCAGTCGTTACGGGTTGTTGGAGCCCTCAAAAGTCTAACAATTGGTCTAACTGCAATACTTCAATATCGCCTTCGGATTGTGGAGGTCAGACGGCAGTCGCTTCACGGAAAATGTCGAAGTTTAGCCAAAATCAGCAGCTAGACTGGTAAAGCGGACCCCAAACTCCAAAGCTGAATAAAAAAGCTGCGGATGCGACTGGGATTAGCGCTGAGGTGATGATGATGATGATTTATTTGATTTCAGAATGACTATTCGAACGCGCGCTTGAATAATAAGCGCGCGTTCGAATCAGCAATGAGGAGATCCGCAGAAGAACGAGAGTAACCGACATAGCCCGAAGAATTGCAACACTAAATTGGCAGCGGGCTGGGCACATTGCCCGTAGGACCTATGCCTGATGGGGCCGACGGGGTCTCGAGTGGCGACCACGCACCGGAAGACTCAGCGTGGGTAGGCCACCAACAAGGTGGACCGACGACCTGGTGAAGGTCGCGGGAAACCGCTGGAAGCGGGAGGCGCAGGACCGGTCGTCGTGGAGAACCTTAAGGGAGGCCTATGTCCGACAGTGGACATCTTTCGGCTGAAATGATGATGATGATGATTCAAAAAATTTTAATAATATTTGAAGTTTTAGCGTAAACTGCAGTACGGTTCTGCAAGCATTTCTGATCTCACTAAAACTTAGGTGAAGTTAACAGTTATTCCAACTAATGCTAGGTATTGACACTAGCTCCGTGCGCAGTTTCTGGCCTGCCATCGGACGCGTCCCCAGGTGGCGGATAGGGGAACGGCCCCCAGATATGGTTACCGGTTTACCGGCGCGGACCAAAACCAGATGTGGGGACCGCTTCGGCGGTCACATGTGCGGCGGGTCGGCTACCACTCCAGGTGGCTGACGTGACCGTCGGGCAACCCGGTCTCCTCATTGAGAGGAGCTGGGGGCCCCGTTTGCCTCCGGGCAAACGAGTGGGGCTAAGAGGAAGGCCACCTCGGTAAAAAACCCTTGGCTGCTGCGTCTTCTCGCACTAGAAGACGTACCCAGTCCGGCCCCTCCTTATGGGGGACCATTGTGGGCCCGCCTTTTGGCGGGAATCGCCGGCGGGGGATTGGTTGTTCAGGCTGTGCCGATTTCCCATGACCCCGCCACTCAGGCGATGTCGTTGTGCCGCTGTGGGTTTAGTGGGTATTACCGGCTTCGGCTGGGCGAGTCCCACACACGCCCTTCGGGGTACGGTGAGTAAATGCATTACCACAGCGTAAAAAAAAAGAAAAGGTATTGACGTTTATAAACATGGCGACTAAAAATACGCCAGTTTACGTCAAGAGCGCACTAATTTGACAGGTCTAAACTGACATTTTATCTTCTGTCCTTTTCATAACGAAATGAAAAGAAAAAGATGCAGTTAACTTAAAATTAAGTTAGTTTAGTTTGTGAACAACAGAATCGGCGCCATTGTATTGACAACTCACTCTTTAAGCTCACTTCACCATATTTTTCACTCTGAGATTTTTACAGAACCGTTTCAATGAAATAAGTCATTATTTCTCGGTAGTAGGTCATAACAACGGCTGCCGGCAGAAGTTACCACCCACCAGACAAAAGTCTTGCTGCCAAGCGATTCGTCGTGTTCCGGCATGATGTCTGGTCTATTCTGGTAGCTATAAATAAATGATTGAATGGTACGTACTCGGCATTTTGAGCTGTATTTCTTCAAAGCTTGCATAAATATTAACATCCCTGGTTCGTAGAGTATGTGGCAATGTCAACGGCCTATTGGTTATGGAATGATTGCTCTAGTAATTGTTGAGTTTTCATTTTTTCCTCATTAGTTTTCAGTAGGTATTACTAATACTATTCTTTTAGTAACAGAGCGGACACCAGGTATAGAAAGCCAATTCTAATTAAAAACGTTCAAAATCTATGTAGTCTGATGTCATGATGTGTGGTGAAGCCGTACGGAGGACGGGTCTGAGCAGTTGTGTTGCGATTTGTGCCGGGTACGATGCGCCCAAATGTTGTTGTATCGGGAGTTTGGTCGTGGAGCGTCTTCAGATTAATCTCCCTCCGGCGCAGCATTGTTGGTCGTTTGTTGAGTTTAACATTGTATCACCTCGGTCAACTGCCGTCTTCCTTCCTATTCACTCACTTTGTTTTTTGAGTGAAAACTCTTAATAAACAAGCGCACTTTACCACCAACGATTGCCTCACTGCTTACTATTAGGCGGCTTTATAATAATAAAGTGATCAACGTAATGCTTTTTGGTAGGTAAGTATACAATTAAGTTTCACTAACATAGCCTATACTAAGTAATCAAAAACCCACAAATATAATCCCCTTACAAATATACCCATTTCACCCCAAGAAAATCACAACACCGCTCACCTCACAAAATTAATTTCCGCGCATCATTTTCCAATCACGCGAAAAAACAAAAAACTCCGCGTCCCCCACATCAAACAAACATTAAGAAATAATAAAACGAAACACCTTAATCTTATTACATTATAATAAGGTTGAATAACTTACAGATGTTTTCCTAATCGGATACTCTAGAATCCCCAATTTTTCATCATGAGAAAATTACATTATCGAAAATTTGCATTGCCTGTAGCGCCATCTATGAATGAGTAGCGATATTAAGAACCGCGATATATTTACCTCCCGTGCTGCATAATTAGTTTGCTTTCGGACCTTAGTATTACATATATAAGGTTGAATTTTAAATGGCTGGTATGTGTTTTAAGTGAATAAGTAACTTTGTAAATACAAAGACAAGATTAGGGGTTCGATCCGGTTCAGAGCCCTCTGCAAAAACAGTATGAATAATAATGTGATTAGCATAATATCGGAAGCTCGTCTAACAAGGTTGTTTACTTTGATAAGTTGAGATAATAGTTGACTTTGTTTGAGCGAACCAGCTTTTTAAATCATAACGTGGACTAACATTATCCTTGAGATTTACCAACTCCATATTTCAGTACTTATTTTCTGCAATGAGCTGTTATCGATTCGTCTTCCATTGATTTATATTTTCACCAGTTATTAAAAATCTTAAAATACCTACGTCAATATGTTTGGTTTTTAGTCGGCAGTGGCAACATAGGTCATCATCATCAACATCATCTCAGCGTTAATCCCAGTCGCGTCCGTAGCTTTTTCAGCTTTGGAGTCTGGGGTCCGCTTTACCAGTCTAACTGCTGATTTTGGCTAAACTTCGATATTTTCCGTGACGCGACTGCCGTCTGACCTCCACAACCCGAAGGCGATATCTAACCATTGCAGTTAGACCAATTGTTAGACTTTTGAGGGCTCCAACAACCCGTAACGACTGCCACTAGATGTTCCAACCAACGGTTTAACGTGCTTTCCGAGGCACGACCAGACCAGTGTAAAAGGTTGTCCTCCGTGGCGTAGTCCTCAGTGGCAACATAGGTATGTGATAATTTTAACTATCTGTCTGTCTATTCATGAGATATGGCCTGATAACAGACAGACAGTGGAGAACGAGGCTGGGTTTTTCACTATTTATACAGCCTTTTATTATCTCAATATTTAATCTGCCTTTATGAAATGTATTTGCTATATTAACTGTATCCGAAGGTTTTCTGTGTCAATAAAATTATTTTTATTTTATTTTCCCTACCTATTTACATTTAGAGTATCAAAAATTTAAAAAAAACTTTTTAATTATTTCTTTATTTTTCTATACAGTATGTTAACTAACAGAGGGCGTTCCCGTTAACCCGAAATAGTATAGCATACATACATGCTAAAAAAGTATTTCCATTCGAAAACAAAATGTTTTAAAAATTTTTCCAATATGAAAATATTCAATAAAAATTTTAAATTGACATGTAAAAGAAACACACTGTACACGCGAACATGAAAGACGGCAACGTCGCAATTTATTTATACATGACGACTACTATTTTGATTTAAAACAGGAGGTTTCAAATTTATTTCCAATTAGATTTTTTTTTATTCGGATTTTTTTATGCTTATTTTTCTATGCTGATATTTTTATTTTAATCTATTAATGATATACAATATGTTAAGAAAACCCTGTCCGACCCATAAGGATAATAAAGGTTAGGCAATCACATGACCAAATAAAATTTGAAATTTTGCATAATCATCATAGTAACAATACTAATCAATTTTGAAACTATCTTTTTTCCCCGCAAATTTACGCTAACTTCCCCAAAATTTGGTGTTTTTAAAAAAATGACAACACCATTTTAGGCGGTATAATTGTCGGCTTTCCTTTTATTGTTTTGTTAGATTATTTATTTCTTTGGCGGCGTCGCGCGTGAGCTTTGTCGGCGACGTAAAAGAAATAACTAGTGATGCACTAATTTTTGCGCAATAACGTTTTTTTATCGCTATTAATCGAAACTTGTATCTGGTTGAATGATTTGTTAAAAACACAGATTACCCAATGGTAAAAGTACTTTTGTTTGTTTATCGATTAATTACTAATAACATTATTATAACACAAGTATTAGTAAACAGAAACGAGAAGGACTTATGAAACACAATTTTAGTAAAATTTTACAAATATTTTAACGGTCAATATCATCGATTTTGAGACAGAAACTGAAATTAAAAATTTGGCATGATTTTCATTTACAGCAGTGTACCTAACTAATTTAAGTTTTGTAAAAGTTCTAAACAATTCCATGCGATGTTGAATCTAGAATGAGAATGAGAAACCACAATACTAAATCGATAACAAAAATAGACGAGTGAATTGTTTCCATCGAAAATCAATATTTTGATTACTTACACATCCCTATTTAAGTACTCAAAGGATGCCGCGAGGTCAGCCCCGTAGGTACAATTCTAAAAAATAAAAATCATTTTTACTTTAAATTATCAGTAGCGCGGTAACATCGCTGTCGTGAAGACTATTCGTGTATTGTGTGATCATGTCGTTTCCTAATGTAGAGTAATGTAACATGCTGATGGAAGGTAGCAACTGCTGTTTTGTGATCAGGTGATTGTGGTCAATGTGGTTCCAGTATGACAGTGCGTCACCATATCTTTGTCCTGTACGTGAGAACCTCCATTATCAGTTCGGCGAGCAGTGGATTGGTAAGGGTGGACCAACTGTGGCCAGCGCGGATTTGACACCACTTGATTTTTATTTATGTGCAATGTGCATGTCCGTGCTAATCTCGTGCGACGGTGCCAGCTGGGCCTGTATCGTTATTAGTGAACGAAATTGGAACAACATCTCCGCCACAGCCATTAAGCTCATCGAACGAAATGATACATTTGGAGAGTCAGACGACCTTCCTACTTAAAAAAAAGTTCTTTTCACGAGCTGCCTAAGTATCATTATTTCTTTCGAGACTCGATAAACGTGAATAAATTACCTATACCTACATGCATGAGGTCAACTGAGGTTATGAACTGTGCCTGTGTTGCCATGAAATTACCTATTTATTTTATTTAAGTTATTTATTTTTTAGGGGGAATTTTTTTTTTAAGTTTATCCAGGTTTTGTAGGCATTAGTAGAATCAGTTATCGATACCTAACAATACCTTCACGGGTCGGACAGGGTTTTCTTAACATATTGTATATTAACGAGTTTAAGGGAACGCCCTCTGTTATTTAACATACTGTATACCTATTCATATTTTTTTACATTTTTAAATATTTATTGAAAAACGTACAAAAACATTAAAAAAAAAATAGTGTTCCACCGATGACGGGAGCAGGGTCCAAGCTACCGGTGGTTTGGGCTCCAGAAACAGGAACCTCCTCACGATGGCGGTTATTTTATTACTGCATCATTTAATACACCTAAAGCAGCACGTGTACAGACACGCTACTTGACAATCAAAAAAACAACTTGAAATTTTCACAAAAACCATCAGACGAAACCCAGTAACAATACTACTTTAGTACATATGGTAGCCATTCAATAACTATTCATTCTGACCCTTGAGTGGAACATTACCATACAGATATCTACGGGGGTGTAGGTAGTGGGTAGTGTAAATAAATAATTGTAATTCTTAATAAAACTACCCTCAAAGTCCGGTGGTAGTAAATTGCACGCGGTGGATACTGAAGATAGTTTTGTGCGGAATGATGGGTTTTGGTACTTTATACTGTGAATGAAGAAAGCTAACGTAGTCCACACGACGTAATGAGAAAGCTTGTGGAGGGGATTTTGATGTGTGAGTTATTTTGTGTGTGATTTGTTCATAGATTTGGTTAATTATTTAAAGAAGATTATATTATATTAGGTCGCGGGAAGCCGATGGATGTGGGCAGCACAAGACCGGTCAGCGTGGTAAGCCTTGGGGGAGGCCTTTGTCCAACAGTGGACATCTATAGGCTGAAGAAGAAGAAGAGAAGAAGATGCCACCGCCGCCTACATATAAATTTACGTATCGATCGCTAACGCCTATTTACAACTACTGCTGATCGATTCTGTAAGAGTTTAGAGTGAGTTGCCAATAGTGTCAATGACAACTCACTCCTCACTTCACCTAAGTTTTCATTTTGAGATATCAAAATTTATGGAATCAAACTGCTGTAGAACAATGTACACAAAAAACACGAAGTTTAAAAAAAGCGTCTTTTTGCCTCGTATGGCTTAAGTATCCAAAGAGATTGAATAAGCGACTTCTTGCCTCGCATCACTTAAATATCCAAAGAAGTTAAATTCATCAACCCACCACTTAATTCTCCCCACAATAAGTGTAAAATACGCCTAGTTTATTAAACTAACATAATAGTGATCTTGTATTAGATTAATTTAAAAATCTAGTGATTCAACCGAAGAAAGATCGTATGTCTGTATTCCCAATTCAGAATACATAAACTACTACCAACTATCAAGATTCACAGTCGCACTATCTCAAGATAGAGCCGTCAGTGGGTCGCGTAATGACCGGACACTTTACATAATTTGGTGATCGACTGACCCCAACCTACCCTCAAGTAGAAGTAATGTTGTTTTGGCCGATGGCTATCCAACTACCCACCAAGCAATATGGGTAACGAAGAATATTGAATTGTACGTATTGGAGCGAAGCTTTATATTTCGGTTTTGACTCGGATAACAGAAATGTCTATGATAAAAATCGGCCAAGTACGAGTCAAACTTGTGCGAAAGAAGACGAAGACCAAGATTTCCGTACCATCTACATTTTTTTTTTTTTTTTTTTGTTGTAGCGGCAGGACTGCCTTGGCCAAGTGGTATCGGCCGCGACTTACAAGTTGTAAGTCGTAGGTTTGAAACCCATCAGGCGTTTTACTTTGTGTAAATTGTTTCATCGACACTGCTCTCAAAAAACGGTGAACGAAACATCGTGAGGCAACCAACATGTCCTAGAAGCAAAAACTTCGAAGGCATGTTACATCTACCAACCCGCACTGGGCCCGAGTGGTAGATTATGGCCCACTCCGTCTTACCGAGAGGAGGCCTGTGTACCAGGAGTGGTAAAATGATAGGTTGATTATTGGTGAAAATTTCAACACTCTAGCCAACAGGGCAATATTAGTTGTCTATAGGACCCAATCCCACAATGCCTCTAACAAGGTGTACCGATGACCTGGTGAAGGTCGCAGGAAGCCGATGGATGCGCGCAGCACAAGACCGGTCATTGCGGATAGCCTTGAGGGCGGCCTTTGTCTTGCAGTGGACCTCTATAGGCTGAAGAAGTAGAAGAAAAGAGAAGTAGGACCCAATGGATAAAAACTGGGTCCTATTATTAAGACCAATATATGTCTGTCTGTCAGTCACCAGGCTGTACCTCATGAACTATGCTCGCTAGATAGTTGAAATATTCACAGATGACATATAATATTTCAGTTGCTGTTATAACAAGAAATACTTTTTTATATAAATAACTAGCTTTCCGCCCACGGCTTCGCCCGCGTGGAGTTAGGTTATATCGCGCTTTTTAGATTTCCCTCGGGAACATCAAATTTTTCCGGGATAAAAGGTAGCCTATGTTCTTTCTCAGGGTCTAAAGATTGCCTGTGCCAAATTTCATCAAAATCGGTTGAGGGGTTTAAGCGGTAAAGCGTAACAGACAGACAGACAGATAGATAGACAGACAGACAGAGTTACTTTTGCATTTATAATATTAGTATGGATAATACGGAACACTTCTTGCGCAAGTCCGACTCGCCTTGGGCCGGACATTATGTCCTAGGAGTTAATAAAAAAACCTTATGTAAGTACGTATAATTACTCAACATAAAACTACACAATTTCCCCTTAGTTCACAACCATTTTTTATCTCCAGCAACATCTCAACAAACAACATACCGCGGCGGTCACGATCTGTCAAAGCCTCCCATTTTTGACACCTTAATAAAAACTTGCCTCCTTTGCGAGAGTCGGCAAAAACCCTTCACATATTCTTCCAGGTGGGTCCGTACCCATACTCATACTTTCGCCACAGTATGAGGGGTATATAAAAATTAATTAAATGCTAAAACGTTTGCTAAGTATGTAAAAAGTGTGGCTCGAGGGGCCGGCTCAGCGGGGGCCGTCAATCAACGTTCGCGATGTATTGAAATTGCACTTTTTATGCAATCGTTGTACTGGTTGTGAGGTTATGGTGGTGGTGGAATAGCGAGTTGGGAATTTGAGAGGAGAATTTGGACAAAAATGTTTAAGAGCCTTACTCAAGTCGTGCCTCGGAAAGCACGTTAAGATAGAGTAGTTAGATAGTAAAGGATGATAAGATCCGGGATGGAGCCAGCAAATGTGTCAGCGGAATTCATTACAGGCGACGGCGACGTACTTCATTAATTTATTAATTGAAATGAGTTCTGAGGAAATTAAAAGTACCTATATCTTTTCCTGTAGAACTAACGGGTACAGTTGACAGCCTCCGTGGCGTAGCGGTAGCGAACGCGGCCGCTTGGCAAGGAGTTTCGATCCCCGCGCAGTGCAAATATTTGTATGCATTAATATGAATATTTGCACTGGTCTAGTCGTGCCTCGGAAAGCACGTTAAGTCGTTGGTCCCGGTTGTCTAATGGCGGTCGGTAGGGGTTGTTAGAGTCCTCAAAAGTCCAACAATTGGTCTAACTGCAATGCTTCGATATCGCCTATGGGCTATGGGTTGTGGAGGTCAGACGGCAGTCGCTTCATGGAAAATATCGAAGTTTAGTCAAAATCAGCAGTTAGACTGGTAAAGCGGACCCCACACTCCAAAGCTGTAAAAGCTTCGGATGCGACTGGGATTAACGCTGAGATGATGATGATGGTTTAAGGGTCTTACTCTCATTTAATGCCATAAAATGGTCACTTTATGATGCTATTTTTTACTTAACGGCTTGGTTTTGAGATTTACATAAAATATATTTTGTCTATTGATTCATGTACAACATTTTCTCAAAGATGATTCTTTCGTAGGATTAATACTTTTGCCTTAAAAAATATTTACCGAAACGCTATTTTTGGCTGATATTCGTTATGACTTCTAAAGGGCTTTGATGTTTGGAAATATTTTTACTACACTGAAGAATTGCTGTTTTGACGCTGCTTATAGCTGTTGTCCGCGACTTCGTCTGTGATCCCGGCTGAAAATGTATATGCCAAGGGCGCTGATTATTCAAAAGAAATACCGTAGTGCTAACACTGGCAAGTGAAGGAACACGAGAGGGGTTTAGTCAGTAAAATTCTAACACGCCTTTCCGCAACGAGAGATCATCAGCATCATCATCATCTCAGCGTATAACCCCGGTTGCATCCGCGGCTTTCGCGTTGGAACCCGGGGATCGCTTTCCTACTAATACGCCTCCACTTTGCACGATCTCTGGCATCCCGTGGTGTGAGATTGTTGGCACGCATGCCATCTCTTACAACGTCAAGCCAGCACTTCTTTGGTCTACCTCGCTTGTTCCGGCCCGGCGGAGCGTGAGATATCATTTGATGATTTCCTATACAAAAAACCGGATGAAAATATATGAAGATGTTGCTTATGTCCTTCTTCAGGGGCCCTAGTCTATTATATTTTTATAAATTTGTCATTCCAAGACGATTATGGTTATGATTATGGTTAAAAGTTCGTAATTATATTTAGTAACTAGCTGCACCGCGCGGTTTCACCCGCGTAGATTTCGATATGTTTTTTTTATATGCTCCGCTCTTATTGGTCGCAGTGTAATGTTGTGATAAGCTATCCAAAGCAAAAATAATTTTTCAAATCGGACTAGTAGTTCCTGAGATTAGCGCGTTCAAACAAACAAACTCTTCAGCTGTACATATTAGTATAGATAATTGCCATTATTATAAAACCCGTTATTAGAAATGATTTTCTAAAAATTACTAGGGTTTCCATTTCAACATTTATTAATATTGAGTGGAGTGTCAGTGATTTCCCAATGGAAAGCCATAATGACGCTATTTTGGTAGTAGATTACGAAACTTTCCAAAATAGATCATTGAGAGATCACTGATCGATCGTTCTGACACTACTGCAATAGCAGACTAGGGCCCCAAGTCATATTCCTAAATCCTACCCCTATGCCAAATTTCATCTAAACAAACAGAATTAGGTGTTTTCGCATTTAGAATTTAAGTTAGAATATTGTTACCGTTAAAATGATTATAGTTAGTCATCTTCTTTATCTACTTATGTAAGTAGATAAAGAAGATAGATCAGGAATTGAAATTTGACAGCCTCCGTGGCGTAGCGGTAGTGAACGCGGCCGCTGCGCAAAGAGGCGCGGCTTTGAACTCCACGCAGTGCGAATATTTGTAAGCATGAATATGAATATTTGGACTGGTCTGGTCGTGCCTCGGAAAGCACGTTAAGCCGTTGGTCCCGGTTGCCATACGATCATCTAATGGCAGTCGTTACGGGTTGTTGGAGCCCTCAAAAGTCCAACAATTGCATGTCTAACTGCACTCAAAACTCTAAGGCAATCAAGCGCCGCTTGATATCTGTATCTTGGACTAGTTAGACTGGAAACAGCATATTCTTTAAAAATAATGCAAGTATTTCTTAATTTCCCTTAAAAATAATGCGTTATTTCCAAAAAAAAAAAAAAACTTGTGAGATATCCTATCAAATGCAAGATAAAAAGATGCATCATTTAACATTCTTGTAGATAAACAAATCGCTCTCCAGTTACCTATATTTTCTTTCCTTACAAAAATCGGCCTCGCTCCGCTCTACACTAAGGCCAGGCCACCCTTCCCATACGTATTATCAAACGGCCATCGACTCCCGCGACACATAAAAACAAAACTAATATAAAATTGCAGCAGGAATTCGCCAAATGAGGCTTTTTACCGCATAAGTGACAGTTGGTATACTTTTAAATTTAAATACATCCCTTTTGCTTTGGAACCAATAAGAATATGTAGGTAAATCTTAAGAAACTAGCGCGCTTTACCTTCAATGATTGCATCACTGCTTACCATCAGGCGGGATTGCGGAGAAGCACTAGGTAGTTTATAATTATAAAAAAAAAAATGAGGTGAAAAAATAATGTATATATTGTATAACATGCCATACTTGGGCATCATTTGAGTTGAATACGTGATAATATTAATACTGTAATTATGGGCGTGGTAATAAGGGATAATAGTAAAGCGGTAATTATCACATTCAACACTTTTGGTAATATTCGTCGCATTAAGAAAAACATTTGTATAATTTAGTGGGTATTTAATTATTAGGTTTTTTTTGTAATAAGTGAAGATTGAAGTCATTTGTTTAAGATACGACGGGGCTGAAATATCCATATTTAGACAAAAGTCACTAAATAAAATCAAGAAAAAACTTTTCGTATTGTGGTATTCTTACCAAAAAAAAAAAACAAAAATTAAATTACCCACTAACTGGCATTACTTCTTTACTAATCCATTGATTCAATTCTTCGAAAAAAAATATCTGCTTAACAATATAAACTACGCAATGAAAGTTGTTGAACTGTCAAAATTAAAGCCCTTGCTACGAACAAATGCTGCTAAAAATAGCTGTAATTTTGACAGTTTTTTTTACACTAGCTGCTCCCGCGGATTCAATCGCATAATTTTCGACCCCATAGGAACACCGAGATTAACAGTATCCTATGTGACATTCCTGGTCATAAACTATCTGTGTGCCAAATTTCAACTAAATCCGTGAAGCAGTTTTTGCGTGAAACAGTAACAAACACCCATCCATACTCATAAACTTTCGCATTTACATAAAAACTAGCTGCGCCACGCGGTTTTACCCGCTCCTATTAGTCGCAGCGTGATGTTATATACCTACCCTAAAACCTTCCTGGATTAATGGGCTGTCCATCGCAAAAAGAATTTCTCGAATCGGACCATTAGTGACGAGACCTGACGTTAGCGCGTTCAAACAAACAAATAAACTCTTCAGCTTTATATTATATTAGTACTAGCTGACCCGGCGAACTTCGTTCCGCCTTAAAGGCAATATCACATGAGTACTTTTTAAATCAGGATAATTTTAAATAAATAACTATTATTATTCAATGATTCTTTATTTGGGAGCACAATCCCGGCGGTTCTCCGGAAATCTTTAATGTGCTACAATACTCGCAAACAACATCCATTGGCCCAATGCGAACGTCATTGCGCTATAGTATATGCGTATTGAAACGCTGCCCGATTCAAATCAGTATTTGATGAATTTCTTCTTGTGCTTCGTAATGCTCTGGTGAGTGATAAGCACGAAGTCGAGCCATACTAAGGCTGCGCTCTTCAAGTGCAATTTCTTGCTCTTCTTCAGTTTTTTTTTTTATTGTTAGGGTGGGAAATCATCAAATGACTTCTTCCGCTCTGGAGCGGAAGGGCGTGTCAGACTTTTATTGACTAAAACCCACCCGTGTTACTTCACTTGCCTGTGCAACGGCCAGTGCCATGGTTTCTTTTTTAACCAACTCGCAACCCTGTGGAACAGTCCTCGTGGACCCCGTCAAGGTGTGCTGACATCTCTTTGAGGCGCGTGTGAAACACAACGCGCCGTCAACCCGGGCCTGGTTCTTACCAGAAGGCGAGCTGCCTATCGCTCGCTGCCCGCAAGCCCGCGCCTACGGTGGTCAGGAGTCCGATATTGCCACCCGACCAGGGCGCTTCCTGCGGCGGTTTGAGGCGTGAGGGTAGTGGGATGTCCGCTCCCTCACGCGCTCCGCCTCCTCCTTTGCCAGCATCACTGCTTCACAGAAGGAGGTAAAAGCTTGCCATGCACTATTCTTCCGGACTATGGCCTGGACCAGGGTCGGACGCGAGAGATGAGATCGCTGCCGATAGCCGCCACGAGGACACGGCTGTGCTCTACCCAAGCCGGGCAGACCACCACCATATGCTCCACCGTGTCCTCAGGGCGATGCACTCAGTGGTCACCCTGGCATTTCCTCCCGCCTTATACGGAACAGGAACCTCCCGATTCAGCCGTGTCCGGTGAGGACCTACGTCAGTCGGAAGGTAAGGACGCCGTGGCGCCTCTCTAGCTACTCCTCAAAGAGAGGACTTACCACCGCTATTGTGGCGTGTTCAGTGCTGGATTGCGACAATCACACTTTCCATGTCGCCATGAGGTCCCGCCGGAGCTCTGTCCGCTGTACTGCGATTTTTCGCTGCAACGGAGTTATGCCTCCTCTCGTCACTCCCACATGTGTTCGAGGGATAGTGTTTCTCCACAATTTAATGAATGTTATTATACATATAAACGTTTCTTTTTAATTACTCTATCTATTAAAAGAAACCTCATCAAAATCAGTTTCGTAGCTTTAAAGATTTAATCATACAAAAGGACATAGGGAAAGAGAAGGTAACTTTGTTTTATAGTATGTAGTGAAGTGGTAAATGGCACAGCAATACAATATTAGAAATTTTGAAGTTGAAGGTTGCTTTGGGGCTTTTATTAAATAATTAAACCGGCAGAGAGTATTTATATTCCTTGCTTTAAATGAATGCATCAACATTCAACCGGTAAGATTTTTTTTTTTTATATGCTGAGTAGTGCAGCAGTGTGTTTGTACCATTTTTAACAAATGAACCGCTAACTGTATATTTTGACTGAGTTGTTTTGTTATTCCATGTCAGTTGCGTTTTGTTGTATCATGTCTTATGTCACGTCACACGGGAACGACGGGAACAACGGGAACGGGATAAAAAGTATCCTATGTATGTGATATGTCCTTCTCCCAGTTCTTATCTACCTCCCTACCAATTTTGAGCCATACTGGTTAAGCAGTTCTTGAGTTATAAATAGAGTAACTAACACGACTTTCATTTATATACATAGACTTCATTCAAATCGGACCAGCTCTTTAGGAGAAATTCAGTGACGTACACAGGTACAGCAGATTTAGGAATATACCCATGGAAAGCATTGTCATCTACATTTGTAACAAAGATATCATACCTCCCTCTCTACCCCTAGAGCTCTTGTTTCAGTCTCTTAAGGTTAAATAAAAAATCTTAAATATTTATTTATTTCTAATTATTTTTTCTCTTTTAGTTCATAAGTACAATTTTAGTAAATAAAAAAAAAATATATATTTTTGTTTATTTTTACCCTTTTAGTTCTTATGTACAATTTTCTTTTTAAGTAATTACAAAAATTAAAAAAAAAAACTATAAACTTGTCTAAAACAAAAAAAAAAAAAGACTTGTGATTGCCCGGGATTGAACCGAGGAACGCCAGCCATCGCGAGTAGACCATACCACTATCGACTACGCCACAGGGGCTATGTCAAGCCGAGCGAAATTAGCGCCCATATTATGCGGGAAATATTGCGAAAGAGAAAACTCGAAAACATGCGCTTACCCAGAGCTAAGACCCCATCTAGATCGATTTCTCGTCCCCGAAAACCCCCACATATCAAATTTCAGCGAAATCGTTAGGGCCGTTTTCGAGATCACATGTTTTTTCAAGCAATCAGCGCCATCTGCCGGGCTGATTTGTAAATCTAAACCATTCAGGGCGCCACTCAAACGCATACAGAAAAATTCATTAAAATCGGTCAAGCCGTTTAGGAGGAGTTCAATGACATACACACGTACAGCAGAATTATATATATAAAGATAGGCATTAGCAGGGTTAAGAATACATTTCCTTACATGAAATAAGGGCATAACCATTTCACCCTAATCCATAACGATTCCACTAACTCCATTATCTACAAGCCTTCCGCATCACGTAAAAACTAGAACCTCACCATAATAGTCACGGAGACTGACAACGAACCATCAACATAATCCAACAACTTTACAAAAGCCGAGTAAGTGGGCAGCAACAATCGAAACCTATTTCCATTGACATCATATTACCATTTAATAGCCCGGATAGCCCATGGCCACGCAAACGGCTATCGGAATTACCCGGGGACAGTTTATGAGACATAACAGTCGGGTTCGCTCTATCTGATGCATTTTTAGATGACTCGATTTTAGGTTAAGACAATCGGGGCATTGTTTGGTACAAGTTAAACGATGCAGCTAAGAACTGCAGCGTGATTCTGTGATCTTCTCGTCGTAAAGACAATGAAGATCCTCATTTCAGCCGAAAGATGTCCACTGCTGGTCATAGGCCTTCCCCAAGGTTCTCCACGACGACCGGTCCTGCACCTCGTGCATCCAGCGGTTTCCCGCGACCTTCACCAGGTCGTCGGTCCACCTTGTCGGGGGCCTACCCACGCTACGTCTTCCGGTGCGTGGTCGCCACTCGAGAACCCGTCGGCCCCATCGAGCATCGGTCCTACGAGCAATGTGTCCAGCCCACTGCCACTTTAGTGTTGCAATTCTTCGGGCTATGTCGGTTACTCTCGTACGATGAAGATAATATTGCATATTGTTTGACATTATATTGTAGACATTATAACATACTAGCAGCCGCCAGCGACTTCGTTTGCATGGAGTTAGTTATGCTCCGCTCCTATTGGTCGCAGCGTGTTATATAGCCTAAAGCCTTCCTGGATTAATGGGCTATCTAACGCAAAAAGAATTTTTCAAATCGGACCAGTAGTTCCTGAGATTAGCGCGTTCAAACAAATAAACAAACCAAACTCTTCAGCTTTATATAATAGTACTAGCTTTCCGCCCGCGGCTTCGCCCGCGTGGAGTTCGGTTATATCGCGCTTTTTAGATTTCCCTCGGGAATATCAAATTTTTCCTGGATAAAAGGTAGCCTATGTTCTTTCTGTGGGTCTAAAGATTGTCTGTGCCAAATTTCATCAAAATCGGTTGAGAGGTTTAAGCGGGAAAGCGTAACAAAAGCGAAAGAGTTACTTTCGCATTTATAATATTAGTATGGATAGTAGTTCCATTCCAATTCCATTGTCAAATGAGTATCGTTAAACCAATTCTGCCTATAAAAATCGCTGCCAGTTTCAGCCTTACGCCAAACATAGAAAAGCAATTGACTAGGAATTTACTGTTTTAAGGATTAGGAGACATACTGCCTACTCCTAATGGGCATCCAAGACAGCATTTGAGGGTTCTATTCAATTCCATATGGAAACTTGAACGAAAACAGGCAAATGTACTTGTTCAAGTTCGTTATACTGTAAGCCATTCTACATAATTTAAGTTTCCGAGTTGAAAACAAACCAGCTATTACTATCAAATGGAAATGTTTTGAAGCATATTACTAATCCATTGCTCCCTATGTTCCAGAAATGTGTCTACCCAACAACGTAAATAATGCAATGTCTTTTTTTCTTTTTTATAATTATAAACTTGACCTTAATCCCGCCTGATGGTAAGCAGTGATGCAATCGTTGATGGTAAAGCGCACTAGTTTATTAAGAGCCTATTCACTCTAGCCTTGAAGACACTTAAATTGTAGTCAGACTATCCACCACCGCCCACCACCGCATTCCACCACCAACCACCGCCGGCAGTGTTCCAGTCCCTCGATTTACGCGCTATAGAAGAAGAGGCGAAATGCTTCGTCCAGATCGTAGTAGGAGGCGAAATGCTTCGTCCAGATCGTAGTAGGAGGCGAAATGCTTCGTCCAGATCGTAGTAGGAGGCGAAATGCTTCGTCCAGATCGTAGTAGGAGGCGAAATGCTTCGTCCAGATCGTAGTAGTGTCAACAACGTAAGGATGGATACTCGCCGTACGACGGGTCGTCCGATGATGGTACGGAGATGGGGGAACTAAGTAATTCCCTCGCACACTCTCCAAAATGCATCCTAACGAACACCCACAGGCTGGCTTCTCTTCGCCTGTGCTCCAGGCTTTAGAAGATCATTTTGAACTATGAGTCGCCAATTAGCCTCTTCGCACGTGGCATTTTGCAGCACCAGCCTGAATGTGGCTGCAGTACTCGACACATGAACGGACCTGTACTTTGTATAACATTAGAAGCTGTCCTGGTGTGAAGTACCGCCGTACCTTGGCTTTGGACTCAATGAACCGCCAAAATGAATGTTGTTGAACTGTTAAAATGAAACCTATTACTACTGATAGTGTGTTAAGCAATCACCCTGCTGCTGTGACATTATGTAACCCATCTCACTGGTAAAATTTTGGTGAACTGACCGTGGAGTAAGCTGTCATCATCATCTCAGCGTTAATCCCATCCATCGCATCCGAAGCTTCTTCAGCTTTGGAGTCCGCTTTACCAGTGTCACTGCTGATTTTCGCTAAACTTCCATTTTTTCCGTGAAGCAACTACCGTCTGACCTCCACAAAACGAAGGCAATATCGAAGCATTGCAGTTAGACCAATTGTTGGACTCTTGAGCGCTCCATCAACCAGTAACGACTGCCACTAGACGTTCGTATGGCAACCGGGACCAACGGCTTAACGTGATTTCCGAGGCACGACCAGACCAGTACAAAAAATTCATATTCATGCATACAAATATTTGCACGGGGATGGAACCCTCACCTCCTTGCGTAGCGGCCGCGTTTGCTACTGCTACGGAGGTAGCTGTCGGCTACTCACTCTTGATTTGAAATTTTGGCGTAAACTGCAGTACGGTTCTGGAACCTTCTCTGATCTCACTAAAACTTAGGTGAAGTAAACAGTTATTCCAATTTCCAAATAATGCTAGGTTTTTTAGGGTTGCTAGGTTCTGTGCATCTTCTTAGGGTTGCTAGGTTCTGTGCATATTTTACGGTTGCTAGGTTCAGTGCATCTTTTTACGGTTGCTAGGTTCTGTGCATATTTTTACGGTTGCTAGGTTCTGTGCATATTTTTACGGTTGCTAGGTTCTGTACATATTTTTACGGTTGCTAGGTTCAGTGCATCTTTTTACGGTTGCTAGGTTCTGTGCATATTTTTACGGTTGCTAGGTTCTGTGCATATTTTTACGGTTGCTAGGTTCAGTGCATCTTTTTACGGTTGCTAGGTTCTGTGCATATTTTTACGGTTGCTAGGTTCTGTGCATATTTTTACGGTTGCTAGGTTCAGTGCATCTTTTTACGGTTGCTAGGTTCAGTGCATATTTTACGGTTGCTAGGTTCTGTGCATATTTTTACGGTTGCTAGGTTCGGTTGCTAGGTTCTGTGCATATTTTTACGATTGCTAGGTTCTGTGCATATTTTTACGGTTGCTAGGTTCTGCATCTTTTTACGGTTGCTAGGTTCTGTGCATATTTTACGGTTGCTAGGTTCTGTGCATATTTTTACGGTTGCTAGGTTCAGCATCTTTTTACGGTTGCTAGGTTCGGTTGCTAGGTTCTGTGCATATTTTTACGGTTGCTAGGTTCAGTGCATCTTTTTACGGTTGCTAGGTTCTGTGCATATTTTTACGGTTGCTAGGTTCTGTGCATATTTTTACGGTTGCTAGGTTCAGTGCATCTTTTTACGGTTGCTAGGTTCAGTGCATCTTTTTACGGTTGCTAGGTTCTGTGCATATTTTTACGGTTGCTAGGTTCTGTGCATATTTTTACGGTTGCTAGGTTCAGTGCATCTTTTTACGGTTGCTAGGTTCAGTGCATCTTTTTACGGTTGCTAGGTTCTGTGCATCTTTTTCTTTCTATTTTATTATGAAAAGGACAGAAGATAAAATTTCAGTTTAGACCTGTCTAATTAGTGCGCTCCTGTTGTAAACTGGCATATTTTTAGTCGCCATGTTTATAATCGCGTCTAAACTGTCTTTTCCTTCTTTCTTTTCTTTAGAGTGAATACTATTTCAACTCTTCAATGGCCCCTGTGGTTAGATACCACAATTTTGCCAATAACACGTGTAACAAATTCTAGAAATAAAAAAAAAAAATCACAATAATGGCTGATATCGCCAATGACAGTTGAAAAAACGGCCGCGTGAGCCGACTACAAGGAGATTTATGCAAAGCCATGATTTGGTCACTATGCTGCGATATTTCAATGTTCTTTATGAATTATTCACTGAATGCACTTTTTAATGCGTAAATCACGCGCTTTTATTTAGTAAATGACATTATAAATAATTTAAAGTCCAATGAAAAATGAGCGTGACATTCATATTAGCTTTCCCGTCAAAAACCGTCTAAACTATCAATGGAGGAGGTTTTAGCGGGAATATCAAGATGAGTGTCACGCTCATTTTTCATTGGACTTTTAAAATTATTTATAGTGTCGTTTACTAAATAAAAACGCGTGATTTATGTAGTAAAAAGTGCATTCAGTGAATAATTCAAAAAGAACAGTGAAATATTGTAGCATAGTGGCCGCATCATGTCTTTACGCTAAACCGCTCCTTATCGTCCAAACGCGGGAAACGAAAGGAGTTAGATTAGTTAGGATAAGTTTAGGATAAGCTAGGATAAGTTAGGATTAATTAGGATAAGTTAGGATAGAAGTTTACTCAAGAATATATATACTGAAGACTAGGCTGTATGGCGTACTATGCCTTTGCCTTTTCCGTTCAGAAGAACGGAAAGAATTGAACCAAAAAAAAAATGTCTATGGAGTATCTTAATTTGACAGGATTAAACTTAAATGTTATCTTCTATCCTTTTCTTAACGCAATAGAAAGAAAAAGATGCAATTAACTTAAAATTAGTTGGTGAACAAAAGAAGCGGCACTATTGACTCCATTGACAAGTAACTCTTAAGCCTTCTTTACTTAACTTTTCAAAGTGATATTCTTACATAATCGTTCGGCTGTTCTTATAAAGATCTTCGTGTGCTTATCATTTATTAAACTACCCTCAAATACGCCACTATGATCCACTACCATAAAACAGTGGGCAACGATAAATCGCCGTAACATGGCTCCGCTCGTAAAAGTGACCCCTCCGCCATAGACGGCCATTGCGGAGGCCAAAGGATAACTATTCAATAATTTATACAATTGATAAATAATAAATAGGAAGGGGCAGCCATAGTTTTGTTTTTATTTTTCTGTGGGTATTCTGAATTTTTATGGCTGGCCAATGTTTTCAGAGTGCGAAAAGTGTCTAGAATTAGGCCGTTTCGAATCTTGTACGAGAATACACTTAGGTATAAATTAAATTAGCTAGCGTCACTCCGAAAACGTGATGCATAGGTATTGAAATCAATAAAATAAAAGGAAATAAATTTTAGTTTTCTTTTTTTTTTGTGGATTCATTTGCAACTGCCGCTCAGCGAGCCACTCAGCCGCTCAGCAAGCGAGCAGCAGAGGACCAGAGTCACCGAAATAGCTGAGAGGATTAGCAAGCTGAAGTGACAATGGGCTGGTCACATATGCCGCAGGACCGACAACCGTTGGGGTAAACGAGTCCTCGAGTGGAAACCGCGCCTCGGCAAACGTAGCGTAGGACGCCCTTGGGCGAGATGGAGCGACGACATCAAAAAGGTGGCTGGTAGTGGCTGGCGGAAAACTGCTCAGGATCGAGCTTGTTGGCGTGCCATGAAGGAGGCGTATGTCCAGCAGTGAACGAGTAGAGGCTGATGATGATGATGACGATGATGAAGATTCGCAACTAATTTACTTAGTCACTTGAAGCTCACAATACCAGTTTAATGTTTTTTTTTTAACTTCATAAACATTTTGGGCAAAAAACGTAAAGCTTTTTGTTCCTTAGACTACTTTACTTTATTGTACACCAAAAACATACATTCTACAAAATACATATTTTCTTTATTTATTTTTTTTTTTTACAATACAATGGACGGTCTTATCACTAATACAATTTGTTTCAGGCAACTTTAGATAGACAGAGATTTAAAAAAAAAACACGTGGTCCTGTATCGTGGGTACGTTTACAAATATTTAAACTCACTTAAACAAAAAGTCAGCCTCCGTGGCGTAGCGGTAGCAGACGCGGCCGCTGCGCAAGGTGGCGCGGGTTCGATCCCCGCACAGTGCAAATATTTGTATGCATGAATATGAATATTTGCACTGGTCTGGTCTGGTCGTGCCTCGGAAAGCACGTTAAGCCGTTGGTCCCGGTTGCCATACGAACATCTGGTGGCAGTCGTTACGGGTTGTTGGAGCCCTCAAAAGTCCAGCAATTGGTCTAACTGCAATGCTTCGATATCGCCTTCGGCTTGTGGAGGTCAGACGGCAGTCGCTTCACGGAACATGTCGAAGTTTAGCCATATCAGCAGTTGGACTGGTAAAGCGGACCCCAGACTCCAAAGCTGAAAAGGCTTCGGATGCGACTGGGATTAACGCTGGGGTGATGATGATCATGACTTACCTACACAAAAAGTCAGACCTGGAAATACCTGTAAGGTCATACAAATATTTGTTCTCATAAATCGCCAGAAGTAGATACGCCAAAACTCTTCTATTTGGATCTAGCTGTTGCATACAGTCCAAAAAAAAATGAACATTTGAGTTTTTAATTAATTAGAAAGAAATCCCTATTTACAAAAAACTTTGGTCTGAGCAGTACCTAGTGTTGCGATGAGTGCCGGACATGCTGCGCCAAATGTTGTTGTGGCGGGAGTTTGGTCGTGGAAGGTCTCCAGATCAATCTCCCTCTGGCGCAGCATTTTTAGTCGTGTTGTTAGGGTTAACATTGCATCACCTCTCTCAACTGCCGTCATCCTTCCTATACACTATTTTTTTTTTTGAGTTAATATAGGCTTTTAATAAACTAGCGAGCTTTACCATCAACGATTACATCACTGCATACGATCAGGCGGGATTGCTCATCTCTATATTTAGTTCACATACAGACCCTGCCACATTCTTCAACCTCACACGGCACTAGTAAGCCCATTTCTAGACACTACGCAATAAATCTCTCAGATCTTCACAACTATCATTCTTATACAAGCAAAAACCGTAAAATGACATTATAAAAATATTTTATCTCCGATAAAACTAACGACCATCTTATTCACTATTGCACCTTAACTGCACTCTCTGCTTACCCCTTAGAGCTTCATAAACAACTGTAAGCATCATAATGTTATATTTGAAGTGCTATTTATACCTAAAGTGCGTATATATTATGAAGAGCGTATACGTTATGTGGTATAAAAAGTGCTTAAATCAAGAACGGATTATACATACGGCGTTAAGTTCTCTGCTAATGATCTGTTTGTAGGGTTTTTAATGCCAGTTAAAATCGTTTTATTTGTACATTGGAAAATCTTGACACTTGGTAGATAAACCCCGTAGACTTTAGTAGCAAAATTGCTATACAATATGTAAAGAAAACCCTATCCGATCCGTGAAGGTATTGTTAGGTATAGATAACTGATTCTACTAATGCCTACAAAGGCGGGCTAAACTTTAAAAAAGTTCCCCTAAAAAAATAAATATTATTTTGCAAAAGAAAGTAACTTTATACATGTGCGGAAGGCAATACATGCACGGGCAAAGGGGGACAGGGCACGTGGCACGCGGACGCATCACTCATAATAATACCGTCGAAAATGGTGTTGTCACTTTTTTTTTAATTACCAAATTTTGGGGAAGTTGGAATTAATTTGCGAAAAAAAAAAGATTATTTCAAAATTCATTAGTATTGTTACTTTGATGATTATGTAAAATTTCATATTTTATTTGGTCATGTGTTTACCTAGCCTTTACTATCCTTATGGGTCTGATCAGGTTTTTTTTATATATATTGTATATTTACTAGGACGTTTTGGGAATTCCTATCTCACTAGCTGTAAAAAAGAAGCGCTAAATTACTTATCTGGGAGGCTAAAGTCTCTCTTAGGTAAAAGACATACAGTAAAGTACCTACAGAGTTAGGTAATTGTAGCAATGTTTCTATACCAGTTAATTTGGTGGCCTGTAGGGAAAAAATCAGTCGAAAATAAGTGTTATTAAGTATTTTGCGAGAGCGTCCGAATTGGGGGAGGATTTGCTATAGAAGAAAATAAAGAAAATACAAATTATTTATAAATAAAACCTTTTGTTCCTGATTGAAGATTTTGATCCTAATTAATATAAGGTATTCCACTTAGAACACTGATTTGAACAGCACTTCCGCAAACGACACTAGAATCCTTCCTCCAATCGCACTGAAAAAAGAAATCCAGAACAGTTTATTACTAGTGAATTCAGTTTTCGAACAGCACCTACGTAGCTTGTAAGTACGATAATTCAAACAAAAGCAAGCTTTCCAATTATCAGAATGTATAACCCTAACTCCCTTTATCAAATCCTCCTCCATATTTATAAGATTATTTTCCCACGACTGCCAGCCCTACCAGCCACCACTCACCGATGCAAAATTCCGAGCAGTCCAATCGCGACAACTCGATTCTATAATCGATCAATTAAATCGAATTTCTTACGATAAATCGAGAGGACTAACGCGAAATTTTTTCGCACGGAATCGCGCGAACAATCGCGCCCCAGCATAATATCGGATAATACGACCTTTTTGCTATATCCGTTTTCTATACCAATGCACATTTTGCTAAACAACACGTCTTACACTGACTTTTAAAGACATTCCTTTACATGCACACAAAAATCAACCTAATTCTGCGACGAAAAAGCTCAAATTTACTTGTTAATATTTCCGCGTACATGTTTATTAATTTATGGACTTTATTTCTCAGAAGTTAAAGGTGATTATTGAATGTGGAATTGGAGTAGAAGAGCTATCTCATATTAAGGAATCAGATTCTTCATAATGGAGTGATTGCTTTGTCATGAGAAGTATTGAACTGATAGGGAAATACCTTTTAAGAAAAAGTCGCTTTCCTATTATATTGCATGTCTTTGTCATTCGTTGTATTGTGTTCTATTTCACGCATTCATGACGCCCCGTCGTCAAAAAGAAGTGAGACATTTACAGTTATTATGTGATCGTATCTCCACCTTTTCATTGAGTTTTCTCGGAATTTTCTCCCGATTGGCATTCGTATCTAGGTTATTTTTTCATAAAAATTGCTTTTTGAAATATTTCTCAGCTACAGACGACAACACATCAAGCTACCACAATCTGACAAATTCCTTTATTAGATTTTCAACTTTATAATTAAAGCATTAAGAGGGAACTCTAGTGATGCTTTCTCTATACAAACGTATTCCGCTGTTTTCTCCGTGGATAATGCTTTTAGAGCAATCACTATTGTTCTACAATTTTATACCGTGATTATACGTACCCCTATCATTTGATTTTTTTCCGAAACTTAGTTAATAAAAGAAATACGATACTTCAAAATCGTGAAAAATAACCCATTTTTACTGTTAGGTTTTATATGACTATTAGACAAACGTGATAAATTTTTGACAAAAAAGAAAATAATAGAAGCATAGGTATACTTTTCCTCTTTGATATATAAATAATTGAGATCTGTCGTGTTTTGAATAAGAAAATAGCCGAATACGAAACGTCTTTCGGTCAACGTTTTTGTAGGTAAAATCAGCCTGAGTTGCAGCTGTCCTTCTCGCACTTTACCGGGAGACGCTGGAAGCAGCGCGACGGCAACAGTTTCTTCAAATACTTATTTTCCAAATTCCTCGGCACTATAGTCCCCTCTTAAGGCTCAAGGTTCAGTGGGAATCCATTAATATAAAGTGCGTATGTTTGTATGTCTGTCTGTATGTATGTATGTGCCCGAAGTTGCTCAAAACCCTCACCACTATAGATAATCATATAGATCTGGATGCGCTTAGTTCAAAAAAAAAAAAAAAAAAACAAAGAAGTTTGTTTTTGTCTCGGTCCTATTTTATAGTTTCGGGTAGCATGCTTGCTACAAACTTATCTACAGAAATAAAATCATGTAGTTTAAGCAACCTCAAAAGCAGAAGCGTATTGCTAATCTGCTGCTGTATATGTTCGAAAAATATGTTTTACTAACAACGTAAATAACGCAATGAATGTTGTTGAACTGTCAAAATGAAACCCGTTGCTACATGGGGCCCTAGTCTGTTATTTTTATAAATTTGCCATTCCAACACGATTCCATTGTCATTGCACAAAAAGTTCGTAGTCTGCTGAAGTCATAATGATCGATCAGTCGTCCCGTAATAGATTGGTGATAGAATGACATTGCCGTATTATAAAACCCGTTAGTAGAAAGGACAATCAAGAAAGCCGATCGAGACCGCATTGACGCTTTCGAGATGTGGTCCTGGAGGAAGATGCTTCAGACTCCTTGGACAGCATTCCGCACAAATGCATTAATCCTTCGAGAGCTGGGTGTCACAATAAGACTCTCCTCTATCTGCCTTCGAAAAATTTTGGAGTATTTTGGCCATATTGCCAGAAAGGATGGAGACAACCACGAACATGTGATGGTTACTGGGAAGGTGGATGGACGACGTTCCAGAGGTCGCTGTCCAATAAGGTGGACTGACCAAATTCGTTCCTCTCTGGACACCGGCCTGCATGATGCTATACTCGCGGCCAGGGATCGTAACAAATGGCGAACTATTGTGAAGAAGAGGATAATTCCACAGGGACATCACGACTTTCAGTAATGAGGAGAACGACTTGAGGAGGGAGGAGGAGTAGAAAAGAATGGAGTATCAGTGATTGACCACTTGAAAGTCATAGTGACGCCATTTTCTTAGTAAATTAGTGATAGTGGGTTACGCTATTTACCCTGCAGAATGTGTCATCTTTGAACTTGAAGACTGACATACCAAATTGCCTACATTTAACAGTTTTAGTTCTATAAATCGCCGCCTGTCGAGATAAACTTGCCATGGCGATGTTAGTGACAATATTAGTACTTTGTAATACACTGCACGTAGGTAAAGATGTATAATTAGAATGAATACAGATTTAAAGCCAAAGATAAATAGACTCTCACGGTAATTTTCTTCCTTATTTTGCAGGATAAGTATTTAAACGTAAACTCAGGGCATTTTATTTGAATTAATGAACTGTTTATACTTTTGAACTGTCGAAAAATCGGTCAGTTATTTATTAAGCACAACCACATCATATACCTACATTAAACTTATGCTAGAATAATCTTAATAACTAAAGGACTAATTAATGTACATGACAATTACGGCGTACATAGCATTGATTTATACATACAGGGTGTATCTGACATCGTAACGCAAACTTCGCGGATAGGCTACACCGCATGCCACTAATAAAATTATGATAGTCATTTATGTCGTTAATGAACGGTTACAGAATTCACAGTGGTTAAAAAAAAAGTGTCGGCTCGGCATTTGAACATTGCAAGCGTGCCGCCGTGCGGGTTTGTAGGCATGACGTTGATCCCTGATGTAAACTCTATCAAATCAGCTGATAAGACAGTTTTTCGAGTTTTGTTTTCATTGCGCTTTTTTGTGTAATTCATCATCATTCTCCTGCCCTTATCCCAATTTATTTGGGGTCGGCGCAACATGTCTTTTTCTTCCATGCATCCCTATCAGAAGCCATCTCGGGAGTCACCCCTTCTTAGCCATATCATCCTTCACACATTCCATCCATCGTTTCTTTGGTCTTCCCCTACTCTTATAGCCATCAACATTCATAATTAAGACTCTCCTCACGACATTCTCCTCAGTTCTCCGTAACACATGCCCGTACCATGACAACCGATTTCCACACAACTTTTCAGCTACCGGTGCCACTTTCAGACTTCCTCTTATGTACTCATTTCTTATTCTATCCATTCGTGTAACACCACACATCCCTCTTAGCATTCTCATCTCGGCTGCATGCAATTGCCTTACATTCATTCCTTTTTGTGTAATTAGCGAATTAATTAATTTTTACTTTAAAATCTTATTGGGTTATAAAAGTTTAGCAATTATGAACGGTCTAAAGTGAAAAAACTTCATATATTTCTTTTTAAATCATGAAAAAGCCGACGAAAAATTCAACCACTGGGCGTTTCAGAATCATGTACTGGATCCATGGAACTCGTTTGTGCGTCGATGTCAGATACACCCAGTATATCTTGCTGCCTTGAAAAATATATTACGCAAAACTAAAACGAATACAAACAAGATAGACTATAGTGAATCAGACGAAAAAAAATATTTAGAACAAAAGTTAAGAACATATAAAAAAAATAATTAAATTTAAATATTGTTGCCCGTTGGAATGGAAACTGTAATAAAAAACAATTTCAGAACGTTCTGATATTGTTTATAGTGCTAAATCCATAGATTTTTTTTTTAAGCCTTACCCTATACTAGGATTTCTCCTGTGTCGTGGGTCCGCTTACAAACATTTGAACTCACATACACAAACAGACAGACCCGGAAAAACTACCTGTAGGCCATAAAAATATTTGTCCCGCGACACGCAACGGGAGCAATCAATCGCTCAGCCACAGCACCAACCCTTAATCATGTCCCATTTTTTACTTATAATGTGAGAATTATCAAAAATGGCAATGGAGGAAAAATGACATAGAGTTTCTCTGTTTTCTTTCACTTTTCCAATGCCATTCTTTTTGACAATTTGACAATATTCATCGCGTTATTTACGTTGCGAGCAGCTGAATTTTTCAAACATAAGAAGTAATGGTTTTCAATCGGATTGTGATTGAGAACAACTGTACTACTCAATTGGGGTGCTTGATACAAATGTGCCAAGGACTTTTTTTGACCTTTTCTGCTTTGGGCGGAGCAGAAGAGCGTGTCACACTTTTACTGACTAAAACCCACCCGTTTTCCTTAACTTGCCTTTGCGCCAGGAACTACAGTATCTTTTTCGTGGACCCCGTCACGATGTGCAGACATCTCTTTAAGGCGCGCGTAGAACACAAACCGCCGTCAATCCGGCTTACCAAGGTCTCAAAATAAGAACTAATACTTTATACTAAGACATTATACTTAAAGATTTAACATTTTGCCAGGTGAATAACCCCATGATAACTTTCTCCAAACAACACAACATAGTACCTGCACTGTGCACACCTCTAATAAGTCATAAAGTAATTAACAAAGTACACTGAAGAACAAAAATACCTAACTAATCCTTACACTATACTTAAGACTTGGAACAAACGCGAAAAATCCCTAGCGAGTGACTTCGGTAACCCCTGGAGCGGTTTACGAGCGTCTTAATGACGGTACTCGGGCGTTTTAATGACGTTAAATGAGCGTCAACGAGCCTTGAGTTAACAACTTCCCACTTTCTTGACTTTTGGTGCAGTTTCTTGGGTTAAAATTTAACAGTTTTGGGGATATGTTTTGGGGAATTTAGTCGAGTGTTCAGTTTTTGTCGGTTTTGACTTGCAATGTAAAATAGATTGTTTTTTAAGGAACTTAAGATGTGGATAGTGCAACTGGCGAGCTTTGACCTTATATTCTATGAAACACCAAAAAAAAACGTTAATGTTAGCTACAAATTACTCTCGGTGGTAGGCCATAACATCGGCTGCCGGCAGAAGTTACCACCCACCAGACAAAGTCTTGCCGCCAAGCGATTCGTCGTATTCCGGCATGATGTCTGGTGAAGCCGTACAGAGGACGGGTCTGACCAGTTGTGTTGCGATGTGTGGCGGGTACGATGCGCCAAATGTTGTTCTGTCGGGAGTTTGGTCGTGAAGAGTCTCCAGATCAATCTCCCTCTAGCGCAGCATCGTTTGGTCGTGTTGGTCTTGGGTTTAACATTGCATCACCTCGCTCAACTGCCGTCGGCCTTCCTATTCTTAAGTTTTTTAAGTGAATAGGCTTAATAAACTTGTGCGCTTTACCATCAACGATTGCATCACTGCTTATCATAAGGCGGGATTGCAGACAAGCACTAGTTCATAATTATTAAAAAATATAATTGAAGCTAATGTTTACGCTGCTTATTGTTAGAAGTATCAAAATTAAAATGGCTACGATAATTTCAATAAATATGCACTAATATGGACATCCATTCCGAAAATGGTACGGACGACAGCAGGTCAATCTACCGGAAACTGTCAGATATTCCCAATCTTGCTTTAGCTTCATCGTCCTCCGTGGCGCAGCGGTCAACACGCCTTCCTGCGAAGTGGAGGCCCCGGGTTCGATCCCCGGCCAGGTCATGATGGAAAACGATCTTTTCATGATTGGCCTGGGTCTTGGATGTTTATCTATATATTATATATCTATTATAAATATAGTATCGTTGAGTTAGTATCTCACAACACAAGTCTCGAACTTACTTTGGGGCTAGCTCAATCTGTGTGATTTGTCGGTATATTAATATATTATTATTATTTATTTATTTAGCCATAAAGGTGAAGATTTGATTAAGGAATCTGACAGATTGTAGTAGCTTGATATGCTGTCGTCTGTACATATCGGTTGGTGCAGTGGCTGCACCATGCTGCGTGTCGTGTTTTCGATTCCCGTACGGTACAAATAATTGTATGGCCTGCAGTTAGTTGTTCCGGGTCTGGCTGTTTGTGTATATGAGTTTGTATGTTTGTAACGTTTTGAAAAAAGATATTTTTTTAAAAAAAAGAAGTAAATATTTATCTTATACCATGTTAAATTGACAGTTGGAATTTTCACAGACGCGATGTTTTTTTTGTTTCCGCTTTATAAACAACTTGCACTTGGCCAGTATTTATTATGTACGTCCTAAGACCATTTTTTATGTCCCTATGATTGTGATTAGTTACCTAAGTTTGCGTTCTTTTTATACAAGTAAATACTTTTTCTTTCAAACGCTCTTTAAAAACATGGCTGCCAGAGTCATCAAGTCCACTACTAATCACAAGAACACTTACACCACAAAACAGATAATTCCAATGGAATTAGAACACAATACAAAGTTCGCATTACACTTGACTGAGGGACAGCAGTAAAAGCAAATTGGATTTTTTCCAGCGCCCTCTGCCGGTGGGATTTAATTATTGTTTTATTGCGTGTCGAGGGGATGTATGTTAATGCTGATGGCGCCACCATTTTCTGGATCTGTTTGAAATTAAGTTCGAGACGATTGTGGATGACTGTACTTTCTTTAGTATGTTAAAAGTACATCAGTGAACAACTTCATTTGCAATTTTAATGCAATGACCTGACGATTATACATATACGTTTATATACAATATGTTAAGAAAACCCCGGTCTGATCCGTGAAGGTATTGTTAGGTATCTATAACTGAATCTACTAACACCCAAAAAGCCGAGCTAAACTTAAAAAAAACCCTAAAAAATATAACATTAATTTTTTAGGTTTATTTTTCAAAAAGCCGAGCTAAACTTAAAAAAAAAACCCTAAAAAATTTAACATTAATTTTTTAGGGTTTATTTTTCAAAAAGCCGAGCTAAACTTAAAAAAAAAACCTAAAAAAAATGTTTATTATTTTTTAGGGATTTTTAAGTTTAGCTCGGCTTTTTGGGTATTAGTAGATTCGCAAAAGGAGATATCAAAATACATGAGTGGTAGGCAATACATGCGCGGGCGTAGGGGGGCAGAGCACGCGGCACGAGAACGCATCGCTAATAATAATGCCGTCGAAAATGGTGCTGTCACTTTTTTAAAATTACCAAAATTTGGGTAGGTTGGAATTAATTCGCCGAAAAAAAAAGATTATTTAAAAATTCATTAGTATTGTTACTATGATGATTATGTAAAATTTCATATTTTATTTGGTCATGTGTTTACCTAACCTTTATTATCCTTATGGGTCGGACGGGGTTTTCTTTACATATTAACGAATTTACATCAAAATCTGTTCAGCCGTTTTGAAGGAGTTCGAGGACAAACACTGCGACAGAAGCATTTTATATAACATACGTCGGCCTTCCTATTCCTAAGTTTTTTAAGTGAATAGACTTAATAAACTTGTGCGCTTTACCATCAACGATTGCATCACTGCTTACCATCAGGCGGGATTGCAGTCAAGCACTAGTTTATAATTACTTAAAAATAATAATAATAGAAGATGTTTTTTTCTTCTTCTTCAAAGCATAATCATGGTGTTCAGTAAAATGTCCAGCTACACCAATTTAGTCTTCAGGCATAACCCAAAAAGAAACCTTTGTTCATAGAAATCTGGTATCATAACATAGAACCAATAGAACCGTTAGTACCACCTGCTCAATAGAATGAACTCTGACACAAATAGTATCTGTTTGAAGTTCCCATTGCGTTCGTGTTCACATGCTGACCTTACACCCACTGGCTTAAGGGGAGGAGATAATGAGAGAATTTCATTTATTTAATACTGGCGGCCGCCAGCGACTTCGTTCGCGTGGTTAAGTTATGCTCCGCTCCTATTGGTTGCAGCATGATGTTATATAGCTTAAAGCCTTCTTGGATTAATGGGCTATCTAACGCAATAATTAATTTAACAGCCGTGGTGGCCTAGTGGTTAAAACACCAGCCAAGTATGAGTGCGCGGGTTCGATTCCAGGTCAGGCAAGTACCAATGTAACTTTTCTAAAGTTATATATATGTACCTTCTAAGTATATCTTGGACACCTATGACTGAAGGTGGAGGAAAAAACATCTTGAGGAAACCTGGATTTTAAGTCTGAAATCGACAACCCGCATTGAGCAAGCGTGGTGATTACGCTCAATTCTTCTCTGTATGAGAAGAGACTTGTGCCCAGCAGTGGGACGATAAGAAGGTTGATGATGAACGCAAAAATTTTTTTCAAATCGGACCAGTACTTCCTGAGATAAGCGCGTTCAAACAAACAAACTCTTCAGCTTTATATCATCATTATCATCATCATTTCAGCCGAAAGACGTCCACTGCTGGACGTAGGCCTTGGGGGAGCCCAAGGTCCTCCACGACGACCGGTCCTGCGCCTCCCGCATCCAGCGGTTTCCCACGACCTTCACCAGGTCGTCGGTCCACCTTGTCGGGGGCCTACCCACGCTACGTCTTCCGGTGCGTGGTCGCCACTCGAGAACCCGTCGCCACGGCAATGTGTCCAGCCCTGCCACTTTAGTGTTGCAATTCTTCGGGCTATGTCGGTTACTCTCGTTCTTCTGCAGATCTCCTCATTCCTGATTCGGTCGCGCAGTTTATATATTAGTATAGATATAAATTAAATAAAATATTTATAGGAGCAGTGGTGGCCTAGAAGTATCAGCCGAGACTTACAAGTTGTAGATCGTAGGTTCGATCCCCGTCTCTAAAAACGACTGCACGGTGAGGGCAGTGGTTAAGATATTGACTGCTGCGCTGCGTGTCGTGGGTTTTATTACCGCAGGGAATAATTTGTATGACCTTTATGTAGTTGTTCGGGGTCTTTTTGTTAAAAACAAAAACAAGGTGAAGGAACACATCGTAATAAAACCACACGAAGACACATGTCCTAGAGGCAAAACTTCGAAGACATTTGACATTTTGGTAGATGGAACGTTGGTGTTGGTACACGAACTGGGCCCGCGCGGTAGATTACGGCCCACTCCCTCTCACCGAGAGGAGGCCTGAGTCCCAGGAGTGGGAACATTAGAGGCTGGTTATGTAATAATATATTTATAGGTACAGCACCCTAATTGCATTACACATATTACCCTCAGTTGGTTGGGGATTTTATGGCCTGGTTTCTAAGACCTTTAAGCCAAGTCTTAATTATATCTTGTCTTCTTTTGTAACTTATCCTAACTTATCCTAAACTTATCCTAACTAAACCTATCTCCTTTCGTTTCTCGCGTGAACTGACACTAGGAGGAAGTTTTGGTACAAAGCCATGATGTGGCCACTATGCTACAATATTTCACTGTTCTTTATGAATTATTCACTGAATGCACTTTTTACTACATAAATCACGCGTTTTTATTTAGTAAACGACACTATAAATAATTTAAAAGTCCAATGAAAAATGAGCGTGGCACTCATCTAAGCTTCCCGCCAAAAACTCCTATTACCCTCAATGTGAATCATTTTGAAGCATATTACTAATCCATTGCTCCATATATTCGAAAAAAATATGGTCAACAACGTAAATAACGTAATGAATGTTGTGTAACTGTCAGAATGAAACCCATTGGTACCTGGTAGGGTGTTACGCAATTATCTTGCTGGTTTACCTATAGGTACGGACAGCAAAAACATTCAATATTATTGTTGATCAATGTATTGCCAGCCTGTCAGTGTTCTATAGGATGCATTTTGGAGAGTGTGCGAGGGAATTGTATGATTAAATCCCCCATCTCCGTTCTATCATTGGAAGACCCGTCGTACGGCGATTATCCACCCTTACGTTGTTGACACCACTACGATCTGGACGAAGCGTTTCGCCTCTTCTTTTACATCGAAGGACTGGAACAAATTGCCAGCGGCGGTGTTTCCGTCGGATTACAATTTAAGTGTCTTCAAGGCTAGAGTGAATAGGCTCTTAATAAACTATCGTGCTTTACCATCAACTATTGCATCACTGCTTACCACCAGGCGCGATTGCGGCCAAGCGCTAGTTTATAATTTAATAAGCGGCACTTAATTATCCTAATAAACCGAAAATATCCTCATTTTACGAAGCAACTGCAGTTTCACCTTTAATTGGCATCGTTTTATTAGAAAATTAATGTTTCGTGTTATGTTTCGTAAGCTGTTTTAATAATGTCCAATTATTATGCGTATTCTATTAATAGTACCATGTATTAATGTAATAATTAATATTTGTTGCTGAGATTATGGGCGGATTAATTTTTATGTGGAAAGTGTGGATTTGTGAATGTAATGGTAACAATAAATTAAGATGGCGCCATATGCAAATATGCATCGTCTGAAAATAATACCAGCCTTTTACTATCCCACTGCCGGGCAAAGGGCGGGCATTCGTCGTGTTTCGGCATTGATGTCTGATGAAGTCGTACGGAGGATGGGTCTGAACAGTAGTGTAGCGATGTGTGCTGGGTACGATGCGCCAAATGTTGTTGTGTCGTGAGTTTGGTTGTGGAGGGTCTCCAGATCAATCTCCCTCTGGCGCAGCATCGCTGGTAGTGTTGTTGGGTTTAACATTACATCACCTCGCTCAACAGCCGTCTTCTTTCCTATTCACTCAGCTTTTTTGAGTGAATAGGCTCTTAATAAACTAGCGCGCTTTACCAACAACGATTGTATCACTGTTTACCATCAGGCGGGATTACGTTCAAGCACTTATAGTTTATAATTATAAAAAAGAACATTTCAATACTCTATCCTCCCCTTAATAGGCTCCATGAATCATGGGTCGGTGCGAGTCTACGAGCCTCTATGAATAAATGTCATAACCCTAAGCATGCCGCCATTACTACAATTCACCCGACTGATACCATCTAAATACTGGAGAACTTTATTATAATAAATGTGCAGGATTTGTCCTTCATTTTGTTGAACATATTTCGTGTAGTTCAGTACTTCAAATATGAACAAATAAAAAAACATATATGTATATACAAACATATATGTTCAAATATGTAATTATATTCTTCCCGTCTAAGAATTGATTCATCATCATCAACTTTTTTACTGTCCCACTGCTGGGCACAGGTCTCCTCTCATACAGAGAAGGATTGAGTGTAATCACCCGCTTGCTCAATGCGAGTTGGCGATTACAGACTTAAAGTACAGATTTCTTCGAGATGTTTTTCTTAACCATTTTGTTATCAGTCATTTGTGTCCAAATATACTTAGAAAGTACATATAATTAAGAAAAGTTTTATTGGTACGTGCCTGACTTGGAGTCGAACCCGCACACTCGTATTTGAAAGACTGGTGTTTTAACCACTAGGCCACAGTACACACAGTGCTGGAGAGCAGCACACTAGGAGTATATCGACTGGAGCCACCCTGTAAGTCCAACCCCTTCATTAATTGGAAGTGCTTGCTTGCGATGTCTCTCCATATTTTAATTTTAATATACCTAACGTGCGCCTATTTAAAGTTTATATCGAGTTTTATATCGAGGGAATATGAAACCAAAACATTTTTTGGTATCAAACCCCTGATGTCCTAGACGTGACACTTCTGAAGAACGTCAACTTACGGTTAGACTCTATAGAAGTGTCTCACGAGCTCAGCTCAGGCCACCGACCAATCATCTTCCGACTGGCTCCCCACGTTGCATTGGTCTCAATGATTGCGATCAACGCCCCACGACCAAAGTGAGAGGAAGGAATCACGACGTCAATAGGGTCAATCCCTAGCATTAGTAGGAATGATACTCTCACTCCACCTAAGTTTTTTCAATAGGATGGCTACAAAATCACATTGCTGAATCATGAACAGGACTACATGAGCATGTCTTTTAGCAATTAACGTTTAAACAAGGTTATTTTTCGTTTATGCGAAATCTGAAACACGTGTCCAGTATTTTTATGTAAAGAATTTGTGTCCAAAATTTCAAGAAGCTATCATGAAAATTCACAAAGTAATGAGCTTGTTATGTTACCTGGTTGTCCTTACAAAAATATGGTCAACGAGCCGCTCGCCCGTTAGCGCGGCGCGGCGGTGTCCCTAGTACACTATGATCCGCTGTGAACTGTATTATTGCGCTCGGTAACCACACTGGAACATTTTTTAAATATATTTGGGAAAGAAATATAAAATGGTGTAAAATGAATGGAATCGATTCAATTGTACGTTCTGAACAATCTGTATTCAGATTACAAATAAGGAAAAAATAACGTTGTATATGTACTTACACACATCAAAAGTGTCTAGGGATCAACATATATTTTTGCAATAACTTTTCTCCTGATTGATATTAATTAAAATTTTCTTTAAGGATTCATCAAATAAAGTGTTTTCGTTTGTCACAGTAACGATAAACCAAGTCACCTTTGCATTAATAAAGAAATTTGCCATTTTCCTAATAAAGGGATATTTGACATTTGAACCACTAACACAAAAGTTCGAAAAAAGACTGAAATAACAGTTTTCTCTAAAATTTTATTGGGTAACTTAAACAATTAATAATCCGTGTTTCTACCGCGAACACTAACAACACAAGAACATCGGTTTGGCATACTCAAAATGAGTTCATCCAAATCACGCTGTGGAATGGCCGCCCATGTTCGTTGCAACAACAAAAAAAGGTCTTCTTGCGACTGGATACCCTCCATATTCGGCAGAGCTCTTCTCTGTAGCATATCCCATGCATGCTCAATCGGGTTCAAGTCTGGCGACTGAGCAGGCCAGGGCAGGACATTGATGTTAGCTGCGGCGAGAGTCTGTCTTACAACTCTTGCGGTGTGCGGTCGTGCATTATCATGCATTAACTGAAATAAGGACCGATTTGCACTTGTAGAGGAACGATGACGTCTGATACAATCGTTTCAGCATAAATTTGAGCGTTGAGGTTGCCTCTGATCCAAATCAACTCAGTTCTTCCGCCGATCCAAATACCCGCCCATACCATGATGGTTCCACCACTATAAGGATGGACTTCCTGGCAGGATTTTAATCGCTGTTGGCGTCCAGGGGTTCTCCAGTGTCGTATACGTCTTGTATCCGGTCTCATACCAAAACGAGACTCATCAGAAAAGCACACGAAACGCCATTGTTCTTCTGCCCAATTTCTGTGTTCAAGAGCCCATTGATATCGAATCCTACGATTGTGCATTGCTATAGGTGGTACCCGTAGCGGTCTTCGGGAATGAAGGTTCACTTCATGCAAGCGGTTTCTGACTGTTTGGTCGCTAATTAAGTTCCCTGAAGAGTGATGAAGCCTCACGGCTAACATCATGGCGGTTATTGTTGGAGCTCTTCGAGTTAAGATTTGAATGTATCGGTCTTGTCTCCGTGTGGTGCAGCGATACCGTCCTCCATGGCGCTCAGCCACGGTACCAGTGCTTCGGTAACGTGTCCAAAGTCGACTGATAACACTCTGACTTGTATTCAGAGCTAAAGCCACAGTACGTTGCCGGGAACCAGCTTCTATCATTCCCACGGCTCTGAGCATTTCTTCCCTGCTTAAATGACGTCGCCGCTCCATAATAACGTTGGTTTTAATCAGTAGTAGGGAAACAGTAGCACTAATAATGTCTTCAATGCGTTGTATGTTTTTATAGGGAAAATATTGACAGCTGATTTTCATCTTTTACTCGAATTTGATTCACAGTTCCTGATTCAAATTATGAAATGCACCAAAAAGGATCCATATAAATTTATAAAATCATAATTTATTACAAAGCCACATCTCAATCTCAAGAAATCCGCATAAAAATGCTTGATCCCTAGACACTTTTGATGTGTGTAGTACAAATCTTTTTTTTTAGTAATTATAGACTAGTGCTTGACTGCAATCCCGCCTGATGGTAAGCAGTGTTGAAATCGTTGATGGTAAAGCGCGCAAGTCTATTAAGCCTATTCACTTAAAAATCTTAGTGAGTAGGAGGAAGACGTCAGTTGAGCGAGGTGATGCAATGTTAAACCCAAAAACACGACCAACGATGCTGCGCCAGAGGGAGATTAATCTGGAGACTCTCCACGATCAAACTCCCGACACAATAACATTTGGCGCATCGTACCCGGCACACATCGCAACACAGCTGCTCAGACCCGTCCTCAGTACGGCTTCACCAGACATCATGCCGGAACACGACGAACCGCTCGGCGGCAAGACTTTGTCTGGTGGGTGGTAACTTCTGCCGGCAGCCGATATTATGGCCTACTACCGAGAACTATCCGCATTAATTGTGAGTATTTAAGCCCTAAGCACGTAATTTGTCACTAGAAATTATAGACACTAAAGGATGTGTAATGGAATTTATTGCTCCAAGCAATAAGCTATAATTAGCAAAGTTACAAAAAAAAATAGGCAAGGAATATAAATTATAGGTGAGTTGCACAACCGTTTAAAACTAAAGTTCAATTAACTAACAGATGTATCAATTAACGGTAATGTATTTTTAATTTTTGCAACTCTTCTACATAGTTTATTAGCAGTCATTAGTTACTATGAGGGATGTCAAACGTGTTTTTAAATAGAACAATCTTCTATTTTTTTTTAAATAATTTGCCACATTTCATTAATAACACACAATCAGCATACAATGTTTTCATGTAGATTACAGGCCTTATTTTTGGAGTGGTTCATAATCCACCACCCGTGCCCAGATTTCCTTCACTTCTGAGGGCAGTGGTGATGAAATAAGTCACACAAATTAAAATGGCTCTCTGGATAAACTTATGACTTACAACTCGACAAATCCTCACCATTTCAAATGGGCCACCACTTCTTATTAAATACCAGTTTCATCATCATCAATCTTTTTTCGTCCCACTTCTGGGCACAGGTCTCCTCCCATACAGAGAAGGATTGAGCGTAATCACCATGCTTACTCAATGCGGGTAAGCGATTTCAGACTTAAAGTCCAGGTTTCCTCAAGATGTTTTCCTTCATCTTGTAATCAGTCATTGGTGTCAAAGATATACTTAGAAAGTACTACCAGTTTAAACTTAAATAGCTACATAAGTACCACACTAAACCTAAATATTTATAGAAATGTAAAATTCAGCATTTCTTACACGAATCTTGACGATTTAAAATCAACATTACTATCTAAGGTCCGTATTACAGAACGTATTACTCAAGTACAGTTTAAACTCCAATCACTTGATCATTGCTTAAGTATAGAATCAGTGCTTGAGCATCGTTCTTATTCCAGAACGGTAATCAAATTATACTCAGGAAATCGAGACTCAATTCGAGCCTCAAACAGAGATGTGTTTTGTATAAGCATCAGTCTGTTTTCGTTTACAATTTATTTAATTTACATAATAAGAATTATTTAATTGTACCTTATGAACCCAAAAATGAATAAAAGGAACGTTGTTTTGTTAACCCTGAATAGTAAAATCCCACATTTATTGAAGTTAAACCTATTAGAAATCTTTTGTATTATTTCATTCCATATTTATGTTATATCTGTCGTTCGTCGTGCCCAAGAATATAACAATATGGCTAGTGACTTTGACAGTTTTATGTAATCAACTTTCGAAAAAAGTGTAAACAATTTTTAGAAACTTGATAAATAATTTTAAGTTTGTTTCTCTGTATTTGCTATGTACTCGTCATCATCATCACGCTAAAGCAGTTCGCTGCTGGATATAGGCCTCTCTTGTTGCACGCCATCCAATTCGAATTCCATGACATACAATGTATTTTAAAGGATCAAACAGTGTCTATTACATATGAATCGCAGTAACTCTCATGGAAACGGACATGAAACGGAGAAGACAGAAAAAAGACCCCTAAAGGAGCAATGAATATGAAAACAATAAGCTCCATAATTGGAGTAAAAAAGGAAAGGTATTTATCTCTGAATATATACCTACCTATCTACTTACTAATTTGATTAAACTAACCAAATGAATGATGAAAGCAGTAGCCAATACAAGATATACAATATTTACATTACATTACATTCCCTTAATGCTTGTTAATATTAATTTCATATTTTAGAAATGTATGTATGTTCTTGTCTATTTTATATTACTTATTTCTGCCCTTGCAACTGGGTTATAGTGTATTTTATTAACTATATGGTATGTGTTTGTTTACAGGTCCAAGTTTGAATGCTCATATGAAAGTCACCCATCACCTACCATTTAACCTGGTGCAAGGACGGGGAGTATGGTGACGGAGGAGCTCAAGCTACATGTGTAAAGATGAGGAATGGGAGTGACATGAGATATAATTGGAAAACTTAAAATAAAGAATTTATAACAAATATGTAGTGTTATTACACATCACAATAAATCGTTTCTACAAAATGACTCTTGTTATTTGTGTGACTGCCATAATATGGCTTTTCTTTCGTTCTGGGCCTTGGCGCTGTCGTCCTAAGTTTTCCAATGGGATAACACATTAAATAAGCATTATTTGTCATGAACTTATTCTCTTCAAACCTCCTGAGCCTCCTGATTGGGCATCCCTTATTAATCCTATATCCAATTAATAGATCTTTTCATTCACAAGATAAGATTTAATAAAATGCATTTTAGGAACCCAAATAATTAGGATAGCACTTGTGTGTTGGTCCAGAACAGCACAATCACACATTTATATGAACAAAAGTGTGCTCACACAGCCTGTTACTATAAATACAATTTAGGCATAAATCAATCAAAAATTTAATAATATAATTTTCACCACATCTTGAGAAAATCTGTACCTCTTTTTAAAGGATTCGCAATTTAAAGGGCCCTGTATATCACGCAAATATCTTAGAGGAACTAAGTTTAATCTTCTACTAAAATTATCGTTAAATAAATTATCATAATGGTCTATTTCTTGAAATACATCCATTTCGATTCAAATATTAATAAGAAAAACAATATTTGAACTCTACAATGCAGTTAGAGTTAAATAGAACAAAAATCAAAAATGACATGACAATGCCAATATAATAGGGTAATCTGTGCTCAAGCGTGGTCCCGACCACACTTGAGTGATGATCAATGCTTAAGTATGATTCAATAAAGTCCAACTCAGTTGATCTATGATCAACGAATCTATGCTTGAGGGTCGTTCTAAAATCAAAACTCAACTCAAAACTAGTTTTAAGTAAAGATCAATGCTTGAGTAACGTTCTGTAATACGGACCTAAATGTTTTCAACACTGCCAAGCGCCATGAAACTTTTATGGGCAACAAATTCAAGGCAACTATATAGTTAAATGTTTCGGAATAAGTTATCGCTATGCAAATTCGGCAGTTAACTTGGCACTGATTAAAACTGCACGTCATAACTGTAATGGGGCAGCCGTTGACGCTCCGTTAAACTTTAGTTAGCTTTCCGTTTGAGTTATGGTGCAACCGGACGTTTTTGGGGACTTTTCTTTATTCTTGTATTGTTTTTTTTAAAGGCACCTATACAATCAGAAAACAAAACGAAAATTTGCCAGAGCACTTAAAATGTTCTTACTCAGTAGTCTGTAAGCAATTTCGTAAGACCTGATATTATTGATATAGCTTTTTTTTATGTAATATTGTTGCATTTTTAATTATTGCTGATTAAATATTGATACACTGTTTGTTCCGTTCCCGCAGACAAACCGTGAAAACGGTTTTGCGGGGCATAGCATTTATCCTATTGTACAAGTGGACATTAAGAAAATAAATAATAAATAATAATAATAATGTTGAAATCATTTTGAGTCTGTTCTACAGTACGGGTCTACAATGTGATCGAATAAAGTTTTTATCATCGTATATATTATAGATAAAACCATAGATTTATATCTATGTTCAAAAAGCATTTTTATTTATTTTATTTTATTTTTACATATTATAAACCAGCGCTGGACCGCAATCCTGCCTGATGGTAAGCAGTGACGCAATCGTTGATGGTAAAGCGCACTAGTTTATTAAGAGCCTATTCACTCTAGCCTTGAAGACACTCAAATTGTAGTCCGACGGAAACACCGCCGCTGGCAAATTGTTCCAGTCCCTCGATGTACGCGGTATAAAGGAGGAGGCGAAACGCTTCGTCCGGATCGTAGTGGTGTTAACAACGTAAACAACGTGCATATTGCAATTCAGATTCCGGCTTACTACTAAGTAATGAATGGTGGGAACTTTAATAACAGATTCTTGGCTTCGATTTTCTGGCGCTTTACATTGTGTAAATAAATTCATCACTACTGCTCTTAAAAAGATTAAGAAAACATCATGAGGAAACCTGCATATCCTAGAGTCAAAACTTGGAAGACATGTGGCATCTACAAACCCGCACTTAGCCTACGTGTAGGGTTGTAACGGAGGCTTGTTAGCGGAGGCGGAGGCGGATGCGGAGGCGACGAGTCTCACCTCCGCGGATGCGGAGTTTAACGGAGGCGGAGGCGGAGGCGAAACAACATATAAACAAAATTGAAAATTATGGTTCATTAAAACAAAATATTTATTTTAAATACGTACATTAATAGTAGCATACTTGGCAAAAAAAATATTACCTTCTTGTAATGAAAAATAAGGAGAAAAAAATTGTGTTTGCCGCATTCCCGCCTCGCACTAGCTGATTCTTAACCATTTCGCGCTCAAACGCGGCCAGACGGTTGTCGAGCGTCGCAGCTTGCGTGTTATTCATTTCATAAATACGCAAATAAACCTCCGTTATAACTCCGCAAAAATTGTGCAGAGGTGGAGGCGGAAGCGAAGATACGATTTCTTGCGGAACTTCCGCAGTAACGGAAGCGGAGGCGAAGCTCCGTTACAACCCTACCTACGTGGTAGACCACGGCCCACACCCTCTCACTGAGGCGCCCCTCTGACTGATTAAAACATTACATAAAAAAAAAATAGATTCAACACTACAAAATATACAATGGGCGGCCTTATCACTAATGCAATCTCTTCCAGGTAACCTTAGAATGGACAGAGATGATGAGACTGAACTCCTCTATTGCTTTAATTTTCCTACAGGAACTGTTGGCAATTCCAATAGGTTACTTACTATCTTTTCCGTAAATATCAATATTCAATTATTATACAGCAGATTGTAGAAATAAAATAAACAGTGGCATCATTTGGTACAGGGTACATTAGATACGTAGAGGGGTGAACGAAATGGAACACAGAGGAAATGAACAGGAAAATGAAGTAAATGATAATAAGTTGTTACTTATTCAGATTAGAAAGAATGGTTTTTTTTTAAGTGAAAAATTGATTAGCGACATTGACCCCGATTCACATGTTCACAAACTAAATTAAATTTAAGCTCAGTACGTCTTCTTCTTACTATTTCATTAAGAAAAGGACAGAAGATAAAATGTCAGTTCAGATCTGTCAAATTAGTCTGCCCCTGACGTAAATTGCCGTATTTTTAGTAGCCATGTTTATAATCGCGTCTAAACTGTTTATGGAGTATCTTAATTTGTCATTTTTTTTTTCGCAAAAGAAAGACATCCTCTCAGAGTACGGCCCACTCCCTCTCACCAAGAGGAGGCCCTCTCGGTGAGAGGGAGTGGACCGTCATCTACCACGCGGGGCCAGTGCGGGTTGGTAAATGTCACATGTCTTTGAAGTTTTGCTTCTTGGACATGACGGTTTCCTTACGATTTTTTCCTTCACCTCTAAATTTTATTACGAACCTATGCGTTCTAATTTTGAAGACATTTATGTAAATTATAATCGAACGAGAAAACCGCTGCATTCAAGACTGGTTTACTTTTTTGCCATGTTTCTGTCTTTTTTACCATCTTTGTTTAGAATAGACGTATCCTTGAAAGATGGTGGAATTGCGATACTTCTGCGTCGGTTACCGCAAGAGAAGGCAAAAATTTTGACAGAAGCTTTTTTAAGGCGCGCATTCTGACGCATCGCTACGTCAATGTCACAACTGTCAAAAAACATTGACGATAACCCGTAAGTATGGCTATGACAATAATGGTTGATTTTACCAACACCAAAATTATAATCAAAAGTCATTTATATAAATTAGGCTGAGAATCAGTACCTTTTGAACGTTTTATAAGTTTTTCATTACATAAGACAGTCCCCCCAAAACGCCCGCCCTCCGCTACTTCCTAGTACTTTCGCTGGGAAGAAGAAGTGGCGGAACAAACTCCCCAGGAGCACAGCTGTCTGTTCATTTAAAAAAAAACACATGACTTTATACAATAAGTACTATGTATAGTGATGAACACAAGAAAATACAACAGCAATGAAATTATTTACCATATGCCAGCTACCACGCCGAAATACCAGCAAAGCAAAACAAAAAAAAAAAAAATTATGTAAAGTACTTCACATAATTATTTCATAACAATATTTATACTTATACTTATGCTTTTTTTACCCCTTTTGTACTTATGCTTTTTTCTTATTCTTAACACTATCGTAAAATAAAACCACGTGTTGTGTAACATCGGCACACGTTGTTGATAAATAAGTGTAATTAAACGGTTCGATGTTGGTTGCGAGTCAGTTTGTCTGTCGCGACGGGTGACATATTGTAGCATGCTGCTATCACTAGTGGGGGGCTAGAGGGGTCTCACAAAAAGGAGAAACGCAGCTCTTTTTATTTTTAAGGTTTTATTTTACACTATACTACGCAAGCCGATCGAGGCCGCATTGACGCTTCCGAGATGTGATGCTGGAGAAAGATGCTTCAAATTCCTTGGACAATATTCCGCATAAATCAGTCAATCCTTTGAGAGCTGGGTGTCACAATAAGACTCTCCTCTGTCTGCCTTTGTATACGCACTGAAGCAAGTTAAAAATGTTACCAATATGAAAACTGCTTTTATATCATATCACGCCTATGTTGAATCGATATTCATCATCATCATTATCAACCTTTTTACTGTCCCACTGCTGGGCACAAGTCTCCTCTCATACAAATAAGGATTGAGCGTAATCACCACGCTTGCTCAATGCGGGTTGGTGATTTCAGACTTAAAGTCCAGGTTTCCTCAAGATGTTTTCCTTCACCTTCAGTCATTAGTGTCCAAGATATACTTAGAAAGTACATATAACTTTAGAAAAGTTACATTGGTACTTGCCTGACCTGGAATCGAACCCGCGCACTCATACTTGAGAGGCTGGTGTTTTAACCACTAGGCCACCACGACTTGTACTCGATATTACGATACGGTATTATAATGTGGGGCAATAGCACTGATATGAGTAGAGTATTCAGTGCTCAAAAAAAATGCATTAGATTAATTTGTGGACTAAAACCCGACGATTCATATGCAATTGCCACCCATCTGATCGGAGGATCCTCCTCTTGTACCTCTATAATATAAGTTGTTAGGTATAAATTGTTATTTTTGTTTAACCCTCGAAAACAATGTTTAACGACACAATTTTAAGGACCTTATTAAGAAGACTCCAAGAAATTACACCATTAACAAAAAAACTTTCACCAAGCATCGCCCACATCTTTCCACCCTGAACTCGATAAGGTTTGCCCCTCAATAAATAATTTGGCAATATTAGCATACGTCGATTTATCTCGAGTCGGGGCTAGAATTATTATTTATGGTCGGGCCGACCCCTCGCACTACATACGTTAACTAAATCCGAGGAGAAAGATTTCTCATAGACTAGATAAATATTGGAGAGATGAAATATTGAGTTGTGACGAGATATGTATATGGTCATGATTTTTTTTTAATATATAGATTTGTTGTTAAATTCAAGTGCTCATTTACTGTTTCTTTGTGCTTTTCATAATGCGGGTATTAAAAAAAAGAACAGTCTTTACTAAAAAAATCCTGTCATCGGCACCCTTCCAATTCCCTTGATCTCAAACTAAATTAAATTTAAGTTAAGTGGATTTTTTTCTTTCTGTTTTATCAATAAAAGGAGGGAAGGTAAATATTATTAATATCAGATCAATTATACACTAGATTCACATCATCATCATCATCATCTCAGCGTTTGTCCCGGTTGCATCCGCGGTTTTCGCGTTGGAGCACGGGGTCCGCTTTCCTGCACATTCTCCTCCATTTCGCACGATCTTTAGCATCCTGTGGTAAGAGCTTGTTGGCACGCATGTCATCTCTTACAACATCAAGCCAGCACTTCTTTGGTCTACCTCGCTTGTTCCGGCCCGGCTAGATTCACAATCAGTGTAAAAAGATGGTTGAACTGAACAAGCGCACAACACAGCACTTGGGTGCTTATTTCATTTAGTACTTACTTTATAATTCTGACTTTAATGCATGCGTATAACGTTGAATTTGGTTTGATGTCAGACTCGGTCGTAAAAAATAATGGCTTTTTGTACTGCTTTGTGATAAGAACTTTATATACTGCACTTAAGGCTGATTTTAAATTAATGTATATTTATTTTGACTACTTTAGACTGCCATTGCAATTTTTGTCGCCATTTTTGATAACAGTTTTGTCCGCGACTGTGTATCTAGTGTATAAGTGATCGATGTATCAGTTACAATGAAGTATATACAACGTTATTTTTTGTATATGCGAACAATTTCTTAATGTGTTTGGGAAAAAATATAACAATGGTATAAAAATCATTAGAATCGATTCAGTTGATTACTATCTTTTTTTTTTTTTTTTGCTGGAATGGGAAATCATCAAATGACTTCTCCCGCTCTGGGCAGAGCGGAAGGGCGTGTCAGACTTTTACTGACTAAAACCCACCCGTGTTTCTTCACTTGCCTGTGCGACGGCCAGGGCCACGGTATCTTGTTTAACCAACCCGCAACCCTGACCCAGGAGGCATCGGTCTTCGTGGACCCCGTCACGACGTGCTGATTTCTCTTTGAGGCGCGACGCGCCGTCGACTCGGGCCTGGTCCTTACCGAGCGGCGAGCTGCCCACTGCTCACCGCCCGCAGGCCCGCGCCTACGGTGGCTGGGAGTTTAGTGTCATCTCCCGACCAGGGCGTCTCCTGCGGCGGCTAGTGGCGTGAGGTCGCTGGGATTCCCGTTGCCTCACGCGCTCCGCCTCCTCCTTTGCCAGCGTCACTGCTTTGCAGAAGGAGGTGAGGGTGTTGATTACGTTTCAGGTTTCGTAAAAAAAAAAAATAACGTTGCATAGATAAATAAAATATCATATCAATATTTATTTATTTAAATAAATATAGAAATTTTACATAAGATGACACAATGGGCGGTCTTATCGCAAAGACTCTTATATAATTTTATCTCTCTCAGCCTAAAAGAGATAAAATTATATCAGACCTGTCACATCTGCAAGTCCTTACTCTATGAACCGGTACTGTTAAAGATTTCCTGTTTCTCGTCTATATGCACGCAGTCGTGTGCAGGGATTCGCTTTGATTATCCAAGTTTGATGTCTTGACTCCAATTTCTAGTTTGTATTAGCATTTTCCAATTTGTGTATTTGAATAACAAATTCTGGATATATTTTCAGTATAATTGGCAAATATTCGTCTTTATAAAAATACGCGTCAGAATGTTACATAAACCACTATTTTTTGAAAAGTAAATAAAGCAGAAATAAAAGAATAAAATTATAGTAAAATTGCTACAGGATCTAAACAACCAAATTTAATTATTAAAATTAATTTCGTAACAAGCAACACTGAAGGTGCGAATAAGGGGAGAGTCACACGGTAAGACAAAGCGATTGTGATTACCGTTGACGTGCGACACGACAGCTACAACAGACCTATTAATAAGCCGTATCAACGATGGAGTTAATTAAAATCAAACATTTCGTTTATCGCACCCCCCTTTGTGGAGGGGAAGTTTTATTTGTATAATGAATGCCATTTAGTAAACGATGCTCACTGATGAATTGTATGTTTTGTTTAATCGTGTGAATATGATTTGAATAAAGATATTTATCAAATTGTAAATATTATAACAAAACTTTTTTTTTGTTAAGATTATATTATATAGATAGAACTAGCTTTCCGCCCGCGGCTTCGCCTGCGTGGAATTCGGTTATATCGCGCTTTTTAGATTTCCCTCGGGAATATATAGTTTTTTTCAATCAAAGGTAGCCTATGTCCTTTCTCAGGGTCTAAAGATTGTCTGTGCCAAATTTCATCAAAATCGGTTGAGAGGTTTAAGCGGGAAAGCGTAACACACAGACAGACAGACAGACAGAGTTACCTACTTTCGCATTAATAATATTAGTATGGATTATACTCAGCAGAATAATGAAGAACGACAGGCTTGGTAGGTAATTATGTAAACTACACATACTACATAAATTAGCCATTTATCTAATCACTATACTGCGGCATTACAAATTTCATTTTGCTTCAAGTCCCATCATCAATCCACCTTTTGGGTAAGTATATTTATATTATTATTTTTTTCTTTTTTGATGTAAATATAAAGATTTGAGTACCAATTCGAATAATGAAAATATTCTTAATCCTCCACTAGCCGCCACAACAAAAGAACCGAACACTAAACGACTTTTTATCAATACCCCTTTGCACACACTGGCCCTAACAAAAAAGGCTACAGTAGCATCTTTTAACACGTCAAGGGTTAAATCTCATAAAAAAAGACGATCGAACAAACGAACAACTTCCATTTATCAGAGAGGGTAGAAGACACTTAATCAAAGTATCACAATATACCGTCTGTAACACGGACATGAATATTTATAAGTGAATTAGGCGCGGTCGCGACGACAAGTCGCATGATTGGAGGCGGCGCGACTTGTCTTAACTGCTGTCGGGAGCTTTAGTTGTGTTTTTTGGAAGGTATTGTTCGCAAGACAAGGGAATTTTTATAAGATTAATTTGGGTGATATTGGATTGTATCTTTTAGTCTACATAAATTAAACTACATGAAATGGAAGAAAACTAGTAGTATAGCTACTAACTATTCAGAATTAGAGTGAGGATTAGTGGTAAGTAGGTGGTAATCAAGCTTTGATGTAATCCATAATGTACACATTCAGGACTGTTGTCCTGAATATGTCCATAAAATTTTAAGTAGGTACTTATGCTATTCGGTTATCATCATCATCATCATCCCAGCGTTCAGTCCCGGTTGCACCCGCTGCCTTCGCGTTGGAGCCCGGGGCCCGCATTCCTGCTCCTCCATTTCGCGCGATCTTTAGCATCTTGTGGTAAGAGATTGTTGGCACGTATATCATCTCTTACAACAACAAGCCAGCATTTCTTTGGTCTACCTCGCTTATTCCGGCCCGGTTATATTTAACAGAATAGCATAAGTGTGTACCTATTTTTATTTTTAAATCTATTGATTTAAGCTCTACTTGTTAGGCAGGCTTGAACATAATTAGTGACAGGTTAGAAACAAATTTGTTAGAAACTATTTGTTGCTATAGCGACCACAGCTGAACGACGCTGTAAAAATTTCGCCGTCAAGAGTTGGTTGGAGTTAGCTTAAAATGAACTGTAAATAGTGACAAGCCCTAGCATTATGGACGCCCTCCACGGCGCAGCGGTCAACATGCCTGCCTGCTACGCGGAGGCCCCGGGTTCGAACCCCGGCCAGGTCATGATGGAAAACTACCTTTTCCTGATTGGCATGGGTCTTGGATGTTTATCTATATATGTATCTATTATAAATATAGTATCTTTGAGTTAGTATCCCATAACACAAGTGTCGAACTTACTTTGGGGCTAGCTCAATCTGTGTGATTTGTCCGTATATATTTATTTATTTATTATTTGCAGAGACAGCTTCACTTCGCCTTAATTTTCATGATGAGACGTTTACAACATCGCAATGCAGGAATAGGTACATCATCATCATCGTCTATGAAAATGTTTCAACTGTCTATCTACCATGGTTTATGAGGTACCTACAGCCTGGTGACAGACGGCCGGACAGTATTGTTTCAATAATAAAGTCACGTTTTTACGGACGAAGCATTACGCTTCGTATTTTATACCGCGTACATCGAGGTACTGGAACAATTTGCCAATGGCGGTGTTTCCGTCTGACCACAATTTAAGTGTCTTCAAGGCTAGAGTGAATAGGCTCTTAATAAACTAGCGCGGTAAACCATCAACGATCGCTTCACTGCTTACCATCAGGCGGATTGTGGTCAAGCAGCACTAATTTGTAATCCATACTAATACTCCGGCTTTCACGCTAAAACTACTGAACCGATTGTAATGAAATTTGGTACACAGATAGTCTAGAGCCTGAGAAGGGACATAGGCTATAACCAATAGGAGTAGAGCAGGAACAAAAAATGTTGCGAAAACGGGAGCAAACACGGACGTACATATTGCTCCCATTATTTTAACAGGCTCTTATTTTATATCAACTGAGTTCTTTCGGTTCGAAGCTTACGGGGATGAAACCGCGGGGCACAGCTAGTTAAAAATACAACTTGAATAGAAATAAATATATTAGAAAAGCTGCCCCAACCGAAATTAATTACCCAGACAGTCAAAGCTAAACTTCCAGTCCACAAACAATCAGAGAACGGCTTTCTATTATCAACAAAACAAATCTAAATAAGCCAAAACAATCCATTTGAAAAACGCCACAAAACAAATAGAAATATGAATTGTCCGAGTGGCCAAAATCCGGGTTTAATATGACGTTGGTCATCTGATCCGGGATCACTCTGCTAATCCTTCAACTAATAGCCACAGGGTTACCCTTGGTCCGTTCAGATGAACGTGTCCACCACATAGAAAACCCAACCGTAACACTAACGCAAAAAGCCAAAAAATTCACTGGCAGAAAAATCGCATCAATACGTTTAGCAGAATCTGGCAATAAACGAACGAAATCCAGTCTTATATTGGAAGATATAAAGTTTAAATTGGAATGATGGTGAGGTTGTTTAGCAAAACAATTTTTAGGGCGCAATAGACCGTCCGTTGAAATGTGAAAGCATTCCTGTGTTAGATTATGATATTAAGGAATGTGGTATAAATAGTGGTTGTGGTGTTAGAGACATTATATTTTATAGTTTTAGACGATTTATTAAAAAAATCCCCTCAATTTTCCACCCCTGGTTTGGAGGTTGTTGGCAGAATGGACGCAGTTCTTCCTTATTGAGCTGAGTTATGAACTACGCACCCCTGATAACGAGGAGAGTGAAAAAAAGGATATAGTATAACACAAAAAGCATTCCTATAATAAATCTGACACCTAATTTTTCAAACATACCATGAAATTCCATATTCCATTACGATAGTCAACTGTCGATCTTTTCGTAGTTATATTAAGGTCGACCGCCAATTGAGAGACTACATGACGAAACTACCACCAAACACAACCAAAGACCAAAGTCACCGACATAGCTGAGAGGATTAGCAAGCTGAAGTTACAATATGCTGGTCACATATGCCGCAGGACCGACAACCGTTGGGGTAAACGACTCCTCGAGTGGAGAACGCATCTTGGAAAACGTAGCGTAGGACGCCCTTGGGCGAGATGGAGCGACATTAAAAAGGTGGCTGGTAGTGGCTAGCGGAGAACTGCTCAGGATCGAGCTTGTTGGCGTGCCATGGAAGAGCAGTGGACGAGCAGAGGCTGATGATAATGATGATGACGAAACTGCCTATCAAAATCAAAAGTGTTTTATTCAAATTAGGCTGGGAATCAGCACTTTTTAAACGTCAATATTACATAAGACAGTCCCTTAAAACGCCCACCCATCGACACTGGGAAGAAGAAATCAACTCCCCAGCAGCACAGCTATCTATTCATATCTTACCACTACGGCCCAGTTACTGTGTAAGATAAAACCCCTTTGTAAGACTGTCTGTCAATTTTTTTTAATATAATTATAAACAATTGCTTGACCGCAATTCCGCCTGTTGGTAAGCAGTGAGTGAGCTGGTTTATTAACAGCATATTTACTCTTTTCACAGTGACCTTTTTACATTCAGCCTTGAAGACACTTAAATAGCAGTCACACGGAAATTATAGTGGGACTCTTTGGGCGACAGACTATGCATAATTGCATAACGCATTCGTCAATCTTTGCCAGTTCAAAGATTGACTAATGGCCGCCGACGTAAAACACGTGTATTGTCGTGGAGTCGCGGACACCGTAACATGCGAGTCTGTAGTTAGGTTGTAAGTAATACGAGGTTATTACCTATAACCCAATTACAGACTCTCTTTTCATACAAAAAAGGTAAACTACTAATGATCAATAGTAATCGATATACTAGTCTATATACTAGTATATAAAGCTGAAGAGTTTGTTTGTTTGTTTGACCGCGCTAATCTCAGGAACCACGGGCCCGATTTGAAAAAATATTTTTGCGTTGGGTAGCCCATTAACCCAGGAAGGTTATATAACATCACGCTGCGACCAATAGCAGCCGAGCATACTAACTAACTACACGCGAACGAAGTCAAGCCAAGAAAAAGAAAAGCCTTTAACTAATAGCCACTAACAGCTACCGTTGGTCCATTTATATAAATGTCTCCAAAACATGGAAAACCCACCGGTAACACTAACGCAAAAAGAAAAAAATTTCAATGGCAGAAAAGTCGTATCAATACGTTTAGCAGAATCTAGCAATAAACGAACGAAATCCAGTCTTATAGGGAAACCAATTACATACCCGCTTTTCATACTTAAAAAAAAACTACTAATTATCGGAAAAGAAAAGCGGAACCACACTAATTTCCATGCCATTCAAATCGCAAAAATTCCTATAGCCATAAATACAAAGCCAAGATGCCTCTCCCCACTTCCATTGACCAAGACGGTTAAACTTCTCTTATTAAGACCAAATAAATTAAAGCCCTCAACTAATTGGATTCTTAAAACATTTTTTTTTGTCTAAAGAATTTATGCAAAACACTCGGCGCGGACAAATTAAAAGTGCCAGGAAAAAAAAAGTATAAATTAATGCACTCAGACGCATCTGTTTTAATTGTGTCACTGGTAGAAAGGAATTTGTGGACATGCCTCTTAATTATATAACAAATCTTTGAACTGGCTGTATATAAACATTTTATGAATTTGTTAGACAATGACAATTAAGACAAAGTTCTTTTTACTAAATTACGTTTTACCTAAATATGTTGTCGTTTAAAGTCTAAATGGATGTAGCTACATACCAATATTTCACATGAAGCCATTGTCTATATGACATCCAGCGAAAGCACTAAGAAGTGGCGAAGGCGGGCGTTTTGAGTGAACTGTCATATGTAATATCAAAATGTTCAAACAGTGCTGATCATCAGCCTAATTTAAAATTTGATGGTTGGTTGATTTGAAAAAATGGATTTTTATTTTGATATTGACATTACAAAAAAATTACATAAAATTTCAATGGGAGAGTAAAAAGTTTCAATCAATTAATTGATGATGGAGTTGACCTGGCCTAATGAAAAGGTTAAGAATGAGGAAACGAAAACGAAAAACATTTAATAGTATGCAACTGATACTAATATAATACAGAAGCTACTCCTTTATTAGTGGATAATATAAAGATAATCTATACTAATGTTATAAATGCGAAAGTAACTCTGTCTGTCTGTTACGCTTTCCCGCATAAACCTCTCAACCGATTTTGATGAAATTTGGCACTGACAATCTTTCCTACCTCCACTACCTACCTACTTATCTTTTATCCCGGAAAATTTTGATGTTCCCGAGGGAAATCTAAAAAGCGCGATATAACCGAACTCCACGCGGGCGAAGCCGCGGGCGGAAAGCTAGTATAATATAAAAGGAATCACAAAGAACTAGTCAGTAAATATAATGATTACTATGCCGTTATAGTTGGTTACGCATCTGCCATCTTCCTAATAAACACTAAACAAAAGAGTATCCACACTAACCTAATGCTGGAGGGGTCTTAAAATTTCAAATGAACTCTTGTAGAGGGTCAAACGGTGCTATAATCGACGTAATAAATCTAAACATTCATTATTTGCTACTGAACGTATCAATAATATGGTAATTTTAGTATTCATATTGTTGATAACAGTTATTTATTGACATATGGTTTTAGAGAAGAGATGATAAAACCTAATAAAATAGAATAATAGAAAGTAGACGAATAATATAGCATTGTAGATTATAATAAATAAGTCTACAGAGAAACTACTACTATAAAAAAGCAAGCATAACAAGAAAGTGAAAAATATGTTAACCTTAAGTTTTTAATATACAGAGTAGTGCTGACAATACGACAATAAATTAAACATCGTGTATCTCAACACATTCTTAGTCTACCTATAAAAAAATCATATTAATATGTCCATTAGTTTAGTCACAGGAAATTATTTTTCATTTTTCACATTTTCTACATGATGTAAATGTTGATAATGAAGCGCTTACAGGTTAATAACCGCCGCATCCTGCGGTACCAAACTTTAATAATAGTGGCGCGAAAAAAGCAAGTGGGTGCAGGATCGCGCTGTCGCCGAACGGAGGTCAGTGACCCATTTGCAATTTTATGCGGTTGAGTTCGTTTGAATTTTTTTCTTTTTTATTTTTGATTCTAGGTTTTTTTTTTATGGTTTAGGATTATTCCTATGAACCAGCATTGTTCGTGTTTTCATTTATTGTCGTATTGTCAGCACCACTCTGTATAGAGTCGCAAATCAGAATTAAATTTTTTAACACGTATTGCATACTACTTGCAATAATAGAAGGATTTTACTAGCGCCATTATATTTAAATCAAAAGCAGTGTACTGCTGGGCATAAGCCAGAAGCATCTTGGAGACATCAGTCAACCAATAATGGGTTTTTTTTAAATATAGGATTATGTAGGTACAGTAGACATGACTGACATTCATCATCAACCTTTTTATCGTCCCACTGCTAGGCACAGGTCTCCTCTCATAGATAGAAGGATTGAGCGTAATGACCACGCTTGTTCAATGCGGTTTGGCAATTTCAGACTTAAAGTCCAGGTTTCCTCAAGATGTTTTCCTTCACCATGTAATCAGTCATTGGTGTCCAAGATATACTTAGAAAGTACATGATGTAACTTTAGAAAAGTTGCATTGGTACTTGCCTGACCTGGCGAACCCGCACACTCATACTTGATAGACTGGTGTTTTAACCTCTATGCCACCACGACCATGACTCGACTGATGTCTCATGACTGACATAGACATATGGAATCTAACAGAAGTAGGTACCAAAATTCATCACGCTAAAACAAAATGGAGCTGATCAGTGGACAAAGAAAACTTTCAAATAATGTTTAGCCCAAAGCCTTTTAAAGAAATCCAAAGGAACGAAAGTGAAAAATATATTCTACGCGACAAAAGAAGACTCTTTTCATATGCAAATGACCATAGAACGGGGAACGGTGGTATTTTTCAAAACCTTTTCACAGGCATTTTTATTTTAAAATGGCATTTCTGACTAGCCACTAAGCGCTTTATTCTTTAGGACGAAATCACAAATGCATTCGGAAGAGAAATTCACAGCATTTTGTATTAATGAAAAAGTTCTACGATGGGTTGCATTATTGGAATGGTTTAGCAAATAAATGTTTTCTATAAAGGCTAACTTTTTTTTTTATAATTGTAAACTAGTGTTTGATTCACCTCGCTTAACTGCCGTCTTCCTTCCTATTCACTCAGTTTTTTTTGAGTGAATAGACTCTTAATAAATTAGCGTGATTTACCATCAACGATTGCATCACTGCTTACCATTAGGAGGGATTGCGGTCAAGCACTAGTTTATAAATATTTAAAAAAACATAGTATCCATACTAATATTATAAATGCGAAAGTAACTCTGTCTGTCTGTCTGTCTGTTACGCTTTCCCGCTTAAACCTCTCAACCGATTTTGATGAAATTTGGCACAGACAATCTTTAGACCCCGAGAAAGAACATAGGCTACTTTTTATCCCGAAAAAAAAATGATGTTCCCGAGGGAAATCAAAAAAGCGCGATATAACCGAACTCCACGCGGGCGAAGCCGCGGGCGGAAAGCTAGTATATAAATATGTCAATTAGTAAAGTGGTCCGGTTGTCAAAACTAAAATATATAATATGCTCATTAAATAATTTAGGTCCCAATAAAGTTTTTTCGTTTTAACTCATAAGAGCCCCTGCATATGACCGACTAGCGACCGCCAGCGACTTCGTTCGCGTAGAATTAGTTATGCTCAGCTCCTATTGGTCGCAGCGTGATGTTATATAGCCTAAAGCCTTCCTGGATTAATGGGCTATCCAACGCAAAAAGAATTTTTTCAAATCAGATAGTAGTTCTTCAGAGATAAGCGCATTCAAACAAACAAACTCTTCAGCTTTATATATTAGTATAGATAAATCAATCAATAATCTTCCCACTGCTGGGAAACTCACCCCCTTTCGGTTAAAAGGAGAGGGCCGTAATGAACCATTTACACGGTTTTTTTTTTTATTAAGCATTGCCCCACACCAGGACACTTAGGTCCGTATTCCAGAAAGAAACTCAAGCATTGTTCTTTGTTTAAGCATTACTTAAAACTAGTTTCAACCAATCAAAAGCCTTCAAACGAGATTAAGTAGAGCTTGAGTTTTGAGTGACGTTCTGTAATAAGGACCTTACTCGTGTATCCTGGATACGTTTTCAAACATTTAAACTCATATACACAAACAGCCAAACCCGGAACAACTACCTGTAGGCCATACAAATAATTGTTACGTACGGGAATCGAACCCACAATATATAGCGCCGCAGTCGCGATTGGCGGTCACATATGTCACATGTATTCAATTTTTAGATTCTAGAACATGCCTGTTGCCTCACGAGGTTTTCTTCACTGTTTTTAGGGCAGTGGTGATGAAATAATTTACACGACGGTAAATTACCGTCATATAAGTCGTGGTGGCCTAGTGGTTAAAACGCCAGCCTCTCAAGTATGAGTGTGCGGGTTCGTTTCCAGGTCAGGCAAGTGCCATTGTAACTTTTTTTAGTTATATGTACTTTCTAAGAATATCTTGGACAGCAATGACTGATTACAAGGTGAAGGAAAACATTCCATTTCCTTTCTAGTCTGAAAACGCCAACCCGCATTGAGCGAGCGTGGCGATTACGCTCAATCCTTCTCTGTATGAGAGAAGACCAATGCCCAGCAATGGGACGATAAAAAGGTCGATGATGTATGTTAATAATAACCTCCATATAACTGTTAGATAAATACAATAAAAACAAAAATTAAGCAGTAAAAGCAAACTACTATCGAAGCTACGAGACTTAGTAATAAATAGAAAGGTTATCCATCTTAGCTTGGCGCGAGAAATATCGCATACACCCATCCCTTTCACCCCTCTTACAAGACCCATATCTGCCGTTCCCCTTACTCTTGGCAGCACGTGACCAGCTTACTAGTTGCATGAAGTTTTCCCTCTTATGGCAATTTCCCATGAAAAATCACCTGGCCAGGAACAAGCGGCGTGCCAAATTAGTTTCATAGCCGAGTCATGATACGAAATTGTTTTTGTAAGTATTGAGCTGATGTACTGAGATAATGTAAGAACTACAACAGATATCCTTAATACAATAAATAAATATATACGGACAAATCACACAGATTGAGCTAGCCCCAAAGTAAGTTCGTGACTTGTGTTATGGGATACTAACTCAACGATACTATATTTGCAATAGATAAATATCCAAGATCCAGGCCAATCAGGAAAAGATCGTTTTCCATCATGTCCTGGCCGGGGATCGAACCCGGGGCCTCCACGTCGCAGAGAGACGTGTTGACCGCTGCGCCAAGGAGGACGACAATATGTAAAGAAAATCTTGACCGATCCGTGAAGGTATTGTTAGATATCGATAACTGATTCTACTAATGCCTACAAAGTCGGCCTAAACTTAAAAAAAAATAGCTGCCCCCCTAAAAACTAAATATTTTTTCGCAAAAGGAGGTAAGTAACATGGGCAATACATACAATACAGGGGCGGGCGACGAGGGGCAGGGCACACGGCATGCGCGATCATCGCTTATAATAAATAACACCGTCGAAAATGGTATCACTTTAAAAAAAAATACCAAAGTTTGGGGAAGTTGGGATTAATTCGCGGAATAATTATTATTTCAAAATTCATTAGTATTGTTACTAGGACGAGTATGTAAAATTTCATATTTTATTTGGTTATGTATTTACCTAACTTTTATTATCCTTATGGGTTGGACCAGGTTTTCTTTACATAATGTATACAGGCTGAATAGGAAAATTGATGCGAAAATTGTTCAATTGATTCAGTACATGACTCTGGACCCTATTGGAATTGGAATAGAGTAGAAAATTATAAGAAGGTCACCTAGATAAAAAAATTCTGCTGCGATTAAAATGTCTGGAACAATTTTAGGGATTTTGAAATGTGTAACTATTGAATTCATGATAGATGACAGGTTGTCTATTTCAGAAGCATAAGTAGTCTTAGACTTCATAGGGTTAGAATGGTATTGTTATATGAATAAACAATTTCTTTTAGTTATCTCAATACTTGGTATTACTCTTGTATTGTGGGTCGACAGCCTCCGTGGCGTAGCGGTAGCGAACGCGGCCGCTGTGCAGGGAGGCGCGGGTTCGATCCCCGCGCAGTGCATTTATTTGTATGCATAAATATGAATATTTGAACTGGTCTGGTTATGCCTCGTAAAGCACGTTAAGCCGTTGGTCCTGGTTGCCACACGAATATCTAATGGCAGTCGTTACAGGTTGTTGGAGTCCTCAAAAGTCCAACAATTGATCTAACTGCAATGCTTCGATATTGCCTTCGTGCTATGGAGGTCAGACGGCAGTCGCTTCACGGAAAATATCAAAGTTTAGCCAAAAAATAAGCAGTTAGACTTGTAAAGCGGACCCCAGACTCCAAAGCTGAAAGGGCTTCGGATACGACTGGGATTGACACTGAGATGATGATAATGACTCTTGTATTGTGGGTGCATTAACATACATTTAAACTCACACATGCAAACAGTCAGACCCGGAACAACTACTTGTAGGCAATACATTTCCCGCACGAATCGAACCTGCGACAAACAGCGTCGATCGCTCAGCCGCTACTCTGACTTCATCTACTAGCATAGAGCATCAAGAAGTTATTATTTATCTATAAATGAGTAAATGGGCGCGTGTAAACATGATCAACATGGACCATTACATAACGGCTTCATTCAATGCAAAAACGAAACGCTAATTGAGGCTTTTTCCCGTAGAAAAAAAAAATTACATCTCGTAAAAATCTATTTTATAATTTTTCATTAATCTGCCGGAACCACATAATGGGTGAAGGCCTCCTCCAGTGACGCCCATTTGTCTCTGTCTTCAGCTGTTTTTCTCCAATTTTGCTCAGCTACTGCTTTAATGTCGTCTTCCCATCTTGTGATTGGTCTACCTTTTTTTTTTAATATTTTATAAACTAGCGCTTGACCGCAATCCTGCCTGATGGTAAGCAGTGACGCAATCGTTGATGGTAAAGCGCACTAGTTTATTAAGAGCCTATTCACTCTTGCCTTGAAGACACTCAAATTGTAGTCTGACGGAAACACCGCTGCTGGCAAATTGTTCCAGTCCCTCGATGTACGCGGTATAAAGGAGGAGGCGAAACGCTTCGTCCGGATCGTAGTGGTGTTAACAACGTAAGGGTGGAAACCAGCCGTACGACGGGTCGTCCGCTGGTGGAACGGAGATGGGGGAATTAAATCATGCAATTTCATCGCACACGCCCCGAAATGCATCCTATAGAACACCGACAGGCTGGCTTGATCACCTCTTGATCTTTTGCCTGTTGGGCCCTTCCAGAAAGTTACTTAGTTCCCGCTATTGGGACACAGGCCTCCTCTCGGTGAGAGGGAGTGGGCCGTAATCTACCACGCGGACCCAGTTCGGGTTTGTAGATGTCACATGTCTTCGAAGTTTTGGCTCTAGTACATGCCGGTTTCCTCACAATGTCTTCCTTCACCGTTTTGAGAGCCAGTAGAGAAGAAACAATTTTCTCAAAGAAAAGCGCCTGATGGGGATTTAACCTACAACTTGTAAATTGCGGCCAATATCATATATCATATCATACCCTGATCTAACTCGAGTTGGTCTCCAAAGCCTAGAGCACAGGCGTAGAGTAGCCAGCCTTTCGGTGTTCTATAGGATGCATTTCGGGGAGTGTGCGAGGGAATTGCATGATTTAATTCCCCCATCTCCGTTCCACCAGCGGACGACCCGTGGTACGGCTGGTTTCCACCCTTACGTTATTAACACCACTACGATCCGGACGGGACGTTTCGCCTCCTCCTTTATACCGCGTACATCGAGGGACTGGAACAATTTGCCAGCGGCGGTGTTTCCGTCGGACTACAATTTGAGTGTCTTCAAGGCTAGAGTGAATAGGCTCTTAATAAACTAGTGCGCTTTACCATCAACGATTGCGTCACTGCTTACCATCAGGCAGGATTGCGGTCAAGCGCTAGTTTATAATATGTAAAAAAAAAAAAAATCACTAAGCTACCGCTGCTCTCCCATTATTCATCATCACCATCATCATCAACCTTTTTTATCGTCCCACTTCTGGGCACAGGTCTCCTCTCATAAAAAAGGATTGAGCGTAATCACCACGCTTGCTCAATGCGGGTTAGTGATTTCAAACTTAAACTACAGATTTCCTCAAGATGTTTTCCTTCAACTTTTAATGAGTCATTGGTGTCCAAGATATACTAAGAAAGTACATATAACTTTGAAAAGTTACATTGGTACTTGCCTGACCTGGATCGAACCCGCACAGTCATACTTGAGAGGCTGGTGTTGTAACCACAAGGCCACCACGACTGCTGCAACTGTAATTGATCGCTTCCTCCAAATTAACAATACTTAACAAAGCATACCCATATCTTATCCCAAGGCTAACAAACCTATGAGGGTTTATTGTACAACGGTATGCAAATCCAAATTGATTAAAACAATAACAATAAACCAGCAGAATCGAATAAGGCATCGATTCTCGAGATGAATCGATACGATTTCGATCTCCGTAACGATTATTGTTCCCTACTAGGTAACCCGTAATTACTCGATACTATTGTGTTGTACGATTTATAGATTGTCGGCCAAACAATTTATAAATTGTTGTTTTAATTGAGGATAGAATTAATTATGGATATTATAGGGATGAAGTCTTGCCGCCAAGCGATTCGTCGTGTTCCGGCATGATGTCTGGTGAAGCCGTACGGAGAAAGGGTCTGAGCAGTTGTGTTGCGATGTGTACCGGGTACGATGTGCCTAATGTTGTTGTGTCGGGAGTTTGGTCGTGGAGGGTCTCCAGATCATCCTCTGGCGCAGCATCGTTGGTCGTGTTGTTGGGTTAAACATTGCATCACCTCGCTCAACTGCCGTCTTCCTTCCT